>BCIP01000018.1:538221-574308 GCA_001599995.1 Ambrosiozyma monospora
CTTCTTGTTTGTTGAAATAAGTTTGATTTGATGTGCTGGAACGTCTGGACCATAGTGTTGTTTCTTTGCTGGTATGTGTTGAGTACTTGAGTCATTAAGTAGTCTTTTCTTTGGAGGACGACCACGACCACGCTTAACGGGTTTTTCTTGTTCTAGTTGTATCTGTTGTTGTTGTATTGATGAAGTAACTGTCTCCCCTTCATTGTTATCGATGTCAATCATTCCAACCTCATCTTTTTCCCCGTCCTCGTTCAATGGTGAGCGCTAAGTTTACTGACTCTTCTCTGTCTTTAGGATCTCTTCAATTATATATAGCTTCTGGGATTTCGGAGTTATAAGCTAGTGATATGAGAACTTGATGTGATTGATTTCAAAAATATTTGTGTACAATTTATCTTCCAATATGATTCTTTGACGCCCATGTTAAAAAGTTGCGAGATAGCGGACACGTACTTAGTATATGAAAGATGAAAGAGAATTCAGCTACCTCCACTCGATTCGAAAGATTCTCAATTCAGCAATTTTCTAGCTTTGATTACGTACTGAAAAACAACATTTTTTATCAATTTAGAACCAATTTGCCCATGATATTTCTTCCATTTTCTTTACACCCTATAGCTAGTTCCTGTTCCTGTACGTATCACATCACTTATAAGCTGTTTAGACCAAAAGTTAATCTTTCGCGCACCATATTGGAACCCGACATCGAACTCACCCCTTAATGAAGCAATTTGAATACGAATTCGGTTTCATTGAAAACCACTATCAAGATCAGTATATGTACGTACGTAGTATACAAATTATAACTCTTCGCTTGTAGTGGAACCTAGTGGCCCCATATCCTGGCTCAGCGAGTAACAATACCCAGCATTATCAAAACTCTCATATTGGGCGGCAGTTGGCAAGATGATAGGAGTTAGGGTATCAATTGAATAGATGCCAGTTATAGAAATGGTATTTTCAAAAGGTTGACCAGCACTTTCTCCAAATGATAAATACTCTAAGCCATCACCAAACCTAAACAGTTGTGAGAACATCTCATTCATTATACCATCACTTTCTGTGTTGGTATTAGCACCAAAGTCAATTGAGTCTAAGTAACATCTAGCAACGGAATCTATACATGGGTATTTTTGTTCAATTGGTAAAGAGAAGAATAATTGGTAATAATTGAACATTAATTTATCAAACTGTGTTGTTATATTGTAACCATTTGAAAAATAATTGGAATCTTGAAATGAACTTGTAAATTCAGAAATAACACCATATGAATCACCATTAGATCCAACAAAAGCATCAAAAGCCGAAGGTGATTCACGATATTGCGAAAGAAATGCTTCTGCTGCACAAGTTACAAATGATTGAATATTTGTGGTGACACTCACTGTAGGTGCCCAAACATCAGTCACAGTGAAAGCTTCAGTGGCATACATGGTCGTAGTTGCCGTAGCGGTGAGTTTATTCGTGATTTGATTTGTGAAAGTTTCAATCGAGTTCAAGTGAAAGTTCATGCTCGTTGTTGATGTAATTCCATCCAAAACAACGGTGTAATTGTGAGATATTTCAAAGGGATAGAAAGTATATTGAATAATAGGTGATCCGGAAACCGTGGTTGTAAGTGCATAACTTGATGAAGTCATTGGGTACAATGTTGAATTCAATGGAAATTCAGCTAATGGATAGGTCGCAAATTCAGTAACACAGTCAGTGGCAGTCTCTTTAATATCCGAAGCCCATGGTAAAACTGAAATGAGAGGGTTAAGCGACTGAAGACATTCACTGACTGGCAAATCGATGCCTGCGGTAAGATATGAAGAATAGAAATCTTTGGCGGATGATAACAAACCCGTTTCTGAGAAAGTCTCAAAAAATACTTGATACCGATAATCAATAGTGTTGATAACTGAAACAGCACTAGAGATATCATTCTCAATATTGTAACAAAGACAATGGTGATAAAGATTGGAGGTCTCAGGGGCAAGAGGCACATCTGTAGTGGTAGGAACATACTCACCATAACTGTTGAACAAAGTATACTGCTCATCAACATTACCATCAATTATTCCTTTCAAAGTGGATGGTAACCCAGAGTAAAACGATTTGTATAAACTGAACATCGTCTCATCTGTAGAATGTACAACTATCTCACCGGTGGTATAGTTCAAACTTGACTGATAGTCCAACAGATCATCCATCCCACTCATCTGTCCCGCTAATGCAGACATAGAGGAAAAAGTGTAAAAGACGTTTTCTATAGCAGCATATGATGCCCAATAAAGTGCTGGTGTATTGGTATAGTCATTTGATGTGATTGTTGATGGGTTAGCCGATGTGGAATTTGATGATAGCTGGCCTTTTGATGTAGATGACAAATGTTGGGTATTTTTAGAAGATGATGTATTTTGGCTGTTTGAATTCAATGTTGCCTTTGTGGTGGTGGTCCTCGGGGCTGATGTCTTCTGTGGTATTCCTATTCCTTGCACTGATAGTGACGTGCTTGCAAGCAGGAGACATAATGATATGATCTTGGTGTTAAACATTATTTGTGTGGTTTTTGATGGTGATCCATCATACTTATGATGATGTTAAAGAAAGTAGTGATGACATGAGAAAATGTTTTATCTTTAGCTGTGCTTTATTCTTGGTATTCGAAGGTGTCACATGTATAAATCTCCAAGTAGCCTCAAGCATAAAATTGGGACTTGTCGAAGATTTTGAATTTGAAAATAGGACTCGCTCGCGGTGGGGATGTGGAATATTTCTCGGCCCATGTCCGTGGGTATGTGGCCCTTGGGCCATGGCTGGCGAGACGGAGACCAGGTATAGTTACAAATTGCAACATGTCTATTACAGAAATTTTGAAAAAAATAATATCAATTCAAGAGAAAAAAAGGTAAAACATTATATTAACAAAATATATTATATACAAGGTAATGACTTGAAAGAGCCATCATTTTTTCTTATAATAAATAGCGGAGGTATCAACACCAGCAACAGCAACCATTTCCCAATTCTTCTCACTCTTCAAATTCAAACGATCATTAGCCTTTCTAGCAGTAAACTTCTTCTTCAACTTCTTACCATCCTTTACACCATCATCACCATCAACTGCAGGCTCTAACAAAGAAGGAACAACCAAAGGAACAGCAGCACGGAATCTCTTACCGTTACCCAATTGACCATACTCATTATCACCCCAACAGTAAACATCACCATTGGCTAATGTGACAACAACGTGGTTCTTACCAACAGACCAATTCTTGACTCCCATGACTTCAGTTTGGCCTGTCTTTTCATTGTATTCTTTCAATCCATTCAATGATTTGATCTTGTTAGGTTCTGAAACACCATGGACGAAATGACCCACACCTAATTCACCTTTAAGTCCATGACCCCAAGCGAAATGGGACAATTCTTTTTGCGATTCAACACCTGCTGACCCATTACCATCAGTGTTGGATGAGCTTATGCTGGCACTTGGTAACACTGGTAAGTCAAGGGATCCTCCACTCTTGGTGGAGTCTTTGAGTTTCTCTTCAAATAGTTTGTAAATGTCACTGGCAACCAAAGAGGCATATGCTGTGTCTCCACCAGCTGCAATGTTCAAACATTGTGCCAATTCACCTTTTTTGAAATGTGACTTGATGGAATTCACTTGACAAGGATAAGAAATGATTTCTGAATTGTAGTTCGTTGGCTGACCAATGGCACCATAAGTGTTCTTACCAAATGCCCAAATTGATCCAAGTGAGTCCAAACACACAGTGAAATAATCACCAGCGGCAATCTTCTTAATCTCACGTTGAACAATTTGGTTTCCACCATTCACAGTCTTATCTCTAAACTTGTTCAACAATGTGACTTCGTAGACTCTGTTTGGTTTTGGTGGTTTATCAAATTGTGAAAATTGCGGTAAACCAAATTGACCAAGACTCTTATCTTTGACACCTTTACCAGTGGCAGTGACAAACACTTGACCATCAGTATTCAACAACACTAAATGTTCGGCACCGGCAGCGATATCGGCAACTTTACCGAACTTAGCACCGTTAGAAAGAACCTGGAATGGTTTTTCATTGGTGTTACGGTTCTTGCCTAACCAAAGTGAGTTGAAGAAAGAATTGCTGTTCTTGATAGTTGTCACCTGATCGGATTTGGATTCAGGGAAATAAATAACTTGTCCCGATTTGTTCAATGCGTAAACTGTACCGTTTGAGATTTGAGCTTTCACCAATTTTTGGCCCTTGATGGTTGGGATTGGCTTGCTGTTCAATGACTCTGGAGAATAACCTTGACCCCATTGGTATAGGTCACCTTTGGAATCAATCAATGTGGCAGAGGTGGAAGACAGACAGATATCGTTGGCTAGGAAATTATCAAATTGAGGAATACGCTTATAGACAGTTTGGAATTCTAGTTTCTTTTCCTTTGATTTTTTGGAACTCTTCTTATCGCTTGAGGATGAATCATCTTTGACTTCTTGTGGTTTATCAGATGGTGGTTCAACCAAACCATGCAAGTTGCTACCACAGATGTAAACACCAGGAACACTGGAATCGTTCGGATCAGTCACGTTGAACATACGGTCATCTAGCATTTCTTTCTTCTTTTGTTTCTTCTCTTGAAGACCTTCATAGTACTCATCGAAATGAGAGAGATCGTATGATCCACCAATGAACTTGTATTTCAAGTATGACCAATTATTGAATATTTCAAGGGCAACCACAGCACCAGTTAAAACTGCGACACCTGCAACTGCATATTGAATTCTTTGTGCAATTTCAAATGTTTTTGACTTTTCTTGTTCTTCTTGACTCTGTTGCTCATTTTCTTGCTGGTCTTGATGCTGCTGTTGTTGGGTTTCCGGACTTTTTGGCACTTCAGTATCTAAGGATTCAAGTTTTGAGGCAAAATTATATGTTCTTTGACCTGCCAATGGTTGATCTTTAGCTTCTGAGTGTTGTGATGCTGGTGTTGGATTTGTCTGTTGATTGTTGTAACTATTCTTGTTGAAACGCACTGTGACTCTGGAAAATGATCTTGTCAATGGCAAGACGACATTGGGACGTCTTGACTGACTTCTCAAAATAGATGTGATCATGGATGTGGTTGATGGTTTTTCCAATAAACTGTTGTATGTCACAGTTATTTGAATGTCTTGGAAGTCACAATTTTTTTTTTCACGGAAATAGCTTTTAGGATTTAACTGAAAATCGACGCGCGAGCAGCCAAACGGGAGTCTATTAATCGACGCAACACCAGCACAGCCTTGCTGCTTCAGTTAGCCATGCAACTCCCGAGAAACTGCAAGCCATCACACCACGATCCCCCGAATCACAATATCACGGCCGAGTCAGCACGTACAGTACGGACAACGACGGCGTGACAAGTGACCCAGAAACGATTCGAAACCGAAAGCGCAACACCACCATGAGAAGAGGGTGAGAACATAGAAGAGGAAAGGAATAATCTGGAGACTTTCAAAATTCACTGACAGATGGCTCAAACAGGGTCAAATTATGAAAAGTTCCAAACTCAATTGCAACATGGAACCACACGGAATCTTGGGGATCTTGCAATTGGGAATGTTCAGTCTTGCCACTTGTTGCCACTTGTTGTTGGACACCACCTTATGTTCCTTTGCTGGTGGTCAGATCTTCTCCATTATTCCACTGACTGCAGTATAAATATCCCTGGGTTTCCTCCTGTTTTCTGATTACTGTTTCCTTCCTGCAATGCATCTTTTTTTCTTCCTTTCTCTTGTGTTCCCCAGACATACTTTAATAGTCACCAAGTCAACCACTTTCTAATTTTACTACAACTTCATCACATACAAATCACATATCACAATGGGTAAGAAGAAGCAATCCTCCGCAAATGTCGCCCCAAAGGTTGTCGATCACTTAGATCCACCACCAAAAGTGAGAGCATCAAGAGAGCAAAAATTTGATAAGCTAGAACAATTTGAAGAATACATCAAGAATGAGTCATGGGATAACGAATTTGATAACATTGATATCACTTTGGAATACTTGCCTCCATTTATAGTTCATGAGATTCACGGTGATGAAAACAACATTAAAGAATCAATGACTGCTTTGAATAAGAAGTTTAGACGTCATTTACATCAACATTTGACGAAACATTTGATTCCTGAAATCAATAAGATGGCTGGTATCAATTATAAGTTCAAGAAGATTGATGAAGAGTTGGTTCCTAACACTTACGGTACTTCTAGTGTTTACCATTGGCATTATGAGGATAAGTCAAACCATGGTTTTGAAGATGCTGAGTATGAAAAGAGAAACCATTGGAAGGTTGAGTTGGATGTTACTTGTAACTCTGATAACCCTTATGTCACTGTTCACTTCCAATGTATTGTCTTTGATCCTAAGGAGGAAGCAGAGGCTGCTCCTGCTGCTGCTAAGGCTTAATTTTATTATGAACATTGATTCCTTTTGATTGTTTAACTAAGCTATACTTTTGTTTTCCATTTTTCTTTCAACTTATATCCCCAATTGGCACCCAAAGCCACGACTTACGATGTTCATGATTATCTACATACCTATTTTCTTTTTGTCTTAGCTTTTAGCTAACTTCTTATGATCACTTTACTATGTATTGTGTCATTATCTGTTTGATCAATTGCATTTTTTCAACTAAATTGTATAAAAAACTCACATTTCAATAAAAGTTTCAATGCATGTTCGTTTTCTAAACTTTTCGCTTGCTTTTAAAAATGTAAACATTGGGGTATCATGTAGTTTCAGGTGAACTGTGTCATTGATGGTTCGCCTAGATTTAGGTACCGTTGCGTTTCCCGGCCTTAAGTTAGCTGCATGCATGTTCACATATATTCCATGCACTATAAATAACATGCAATCATCATCAATACACATCATCCCCAAGATATCCATGTGAAAAACGATATAATGAAGTTTGGAAATATTCAGCCATCATTGGATATCCCGTGATCAAAATGAACAGCGGTGCCCCCATCCCCGATTTCTAACTCCAGCCATGTTCAGCCCAACAAAAATTGACATTCCACCAAAGGCACTGGCACCGTGCACGGCTTGCGGTATCCAGATCATCTTGTAACACCACCACAACCTATTTAGCCAGCTCTGTTACTGAGATATATCTCATGATCCAAACCTTGCAAAACAGTACGTCAAAACATGTTACATACCATATATCAGCATACTAACGTCTAGACGTTGGACTTCTCTGAAAATCAGTGATCCGGCCCATCACTTGCGAATCGCGTACTTGGTGGCCGCCATCACCCATCCATGATTCATGATCAGCGAAATATCTCCAGACTTTAGGAGAGGAGTTTTCTTCCCCAGAAGAAGTGCGGCTGATCCGGGGTTCTATTGACCATGCCATATGGGCGCCATAGCCATAGCCAATCACAAGTTACACCTCCGGTTGGAGGTGTTTGTGTTTACCGTTGTCGGTCATTATGAAAAATATCGCCGGTGCAGCTGGGAAGATAAACAAATTGGATTATGGTGGTGGGAGTATACAAATTAAATAAATAATATGGTTGATGAAATAAATACATGACAAAAAAGCAATAGATCGGTTTATATGCAAACATTATAAGGGGTTGACATGGGATATAATCAACCAACGATTAACAGATCAATCATAGGTGTTGGAACACAAGCAACAACAAAGAATAAATAAACAAACAAAAAATGGATTAGCAATGATCATACCAGAGTTTAGCTGCACCGACAACTAGTGTCTGAACAGACCCAACCATGTGCCACATCACATAGCATAATCCTCAGTGAAATAACGACACTTCAATTCATCTTCAGCTATCTTCTGACAATCCGTATTCAAACTTCTAGGACCACAACTGACAACCCATTTATTAGCATAATCGATAGTCTTGACGGAATGTTCAGCCAACAATTCAGACAAATTTGGTCTTCCAACGTTTTTAATGATCTTATTTTGAAATGATGTCGTGTGAAGGTCCTCGGATAATACTGAATCTATGTCTCTGGATTCATGGGATAACGATGGGGCCGATGGTGGTGGAAGTGATGGTGTGGATTTGGCGAATTCGGTGTATGGTGGTGGGTCATTTGGAATTTCTTGGTCTTGGTTGTCAGTGGTGGTGGTGTTTTGCGGGAGGGTTGAAAGTTCAATGTCATCGAATGGGCTGTTGCTTTGATTTTCATTTTGGTTTAGTGAGATGTGTTGCTGATGTTCAAATTGATCCTGTCCGAGACCATTGCTACCAGTAAGGTAGACAGTGACACCATGAATGGCTAATTCATCCAACAAGTACAAGTCACCTTCGTTTCTTGTGATCCAGATGAAGTTCAGCTTAATATCACGGCCTTCTTTAATAATTTTTTCTTTGAAGTAGTTGAATATAGGTAATCCAAAACCCA
This sequence comes from Ambrosiozyma monospora, assembly GCA_001599995.1. NCBI lineage: Eukaryota > Fungi > Ascomycota > Pichiomycetes > Pichiales > Pichiaceae > Ambrosiozyma > Ambrosiozyma monospora. The sequence goes on from BCIP01000018.1 coordinate 546,639, forward strand.
ATCCTGATCCACCACACACTATTGAAATGTTTTCAACAGTTTGGAAAAACTCTAAAGGCAATGCAGATGGCAAGTGTGGATGAATTGAATATTCGAAACCAGCAACTATTTGGAAACGAGTTCTTTTCACGATCAGTTCCACTTGTGATGATCTGTCTTCATAATTTGATGCAATTGAGTATGGATGAGATGGTAATGTCCAGAACTTCCAGTCTTTGAACTGGTATCCAAGTCTCAAGTGGGCACCAGGTAAGAATCCACGTGTGGTTGAGCCGTCTCTGTTATTGAAAACTGATTTTGAGATCCTCACAACTACCAAATCTGAGTTTTCTTTCTGAATGACATCTGAAATCATAACCAATCCGCATTTCCACATAGCTTTGAATTTCACTATGAATAGCCATGCAAGACACAAACATGAGATAAAACAAAGCACGTAGACATCGGGACGAGCATGCAGTGTAACGACAACGATCCAACTCCATAACGTGAGTTGATGAACCAGATAGAACAAATTGTATGATCTTTCTCTGAACGGTCTCCAGCATAACACGAACAAGACTAAACTAAAAGCAAATGGAATCGCACCAATCAAATTCCAAATCTTAAGAAACTTCTTCCAGAAAACACCATCACTGAGCCACTTGAACGCAAATCCAAATGAATGGATTATACTAAAAGCAACAATGATTCTAGAGACCCACTTATGCAACTGTAAAGCACGTAAGTAACTCTCACCACGCCAAGGTGCAGGTCTGATAGCCAACACAATGATAAATGGAACCAGAGCATATGCTAATCGTCCAAATCTTTTCCAATGGATGTTGAATTCGTCCAAATGTAAGTTGAAAAACTGTAATAGTAGCAAGATCACGAGTATGAATGAGGCAAGGTATCCAGTTGGAGTGGAGACTAATGCTAGTTTGGTTGTTGAACGGCCCGTGGATGACCATTGTCGAAGTTGGTATGTTTGTGAGAACCAACGGTATAACAAGTAGAGAATCGTTAGACCTAGTGCTATGTTCCCGTATTTGATGTTGATAAAGTGGGTTCCTCCATGCCTTTTGGTTATGGCCGTGGATATTGTGTCTGATATCGTTGTTGTTGATGTCGGTGCTGATTGTACTTCTGACATTCTCGGAATCGTACTTGTTCTGTGTTTTAGGTTATGATGATGATGATGATGATGTTTGGTTTACACACTGGAATGTGAAACTCGTGAGGGTATGACGAGGATTGACTGAGTTCCGAAGTGTCCGTCTTGTCTTTTCTAATGAGTCGTCACTCTTCTTAAACTGATCAAACTTCAGCTATTTGATCATGTTCTTCAGCAAATCTGCCAAATCGGCAAATTCGTTTTTTTCGTTTTTGAGTTTCTGTGTGAGCAATTTATTTCTGACATACCGGCTGTGCGGCTAGCTTGCATGAAATGGCGCAGTTTTATTGTTGTGGCTGAGTATTTTTCCCCAGAACCGGACAGACATGTTTTTGGTCATTTTTCATATGTTTACAAAACCACACAAATCAGTTTCTCAACTTACACAGATGCTACTGAATTACAGAAATGTTTATCTATGCTATTTTGCTAGCTTATAAAAGATCAATCAAAACCTGATACGGCTTGGTCTAGACCATATCATCTTCCACCACTTTCTGTCAAACAACAACCAAATAATTGTCCTTGATTTTACATCAAATTTCAATAGAATTTACCTCAAATACTCCAATCTAGCTCATTACACACTTTAAACCATGTACTCCACATTTGAAATCGGATCAATTGAACACCAAGCCCTCACCATCGCCTCTCCACTCCCAACACTCACCAACCTCATCCGCTTTACCCCCTACTTAGAAACCATAACCACAAGACTCGAATCAACAGGCCACACCAACCTAATCCAAGCATTCAATCAAGCACTGAACAACCTAGCTGAAGAAGCACCACCATTGTACACCGAAGATGAGGAAAGATTACTATACTACGTCTTGTTGCTTACCATTGATAAACGATATCATCATATTTTTCATCGTGTTTCGAGATCAGATACCCTGTGTCCTGCCATTGAGATCATGAGATTGTTGTATGGTGAGTCACTTGGTTGTGTTGCTGATCAGCTCGATGAGTGGTTTGGGTCGATGGATGAGTTGGCTGATCGGTGGTTGTGGTGGGATTGGGGTCGTACGGGTGGGTTTGATGATGGTTTGGTGTCTGATGCTGAAGGTGAAGATGACGATAGTGATGCTGATGATCAGCAGGTTAATGGTCTTCTTAATGATTATTGTGCTCGTGAGAACAGTGCCGATATTGATCATCATAATGGTAGTTTGGGTTTTGTTGGGAATGGTAATATTGTCGATAATGAAGATGAGGGTGAAGACACCATGAACGGTATTCGTGATGATTACACTAAGGCCACTTACGTTGGAGTTGATTATGTCGGTGGTGAACCATTATCCAGAGAAGAAACGATTAAATCCCAGCTAGTTGAGTATTTCAAAGGCTACAAAGAATTGAGAAACGATATCATTTGTTCTGGAATGGATAGTACGTTGCCTGAGATTAGATTGATCAGATATGCATGGAATGACCTTTGCAAGTCTGTGCTTCGTGACATTTGTGTTTCTCTTTTAGAGGCTAATGGAACGTGGAATGTCCAGTTTGAGTATTCACCTTTTACCACGTTGGAGTCTTTGGAGGATTGTATCTTGGGTGAACTTTCAAATGGACTTTCAGATGAGCCTATGATGGAGTTGATTGATCAATTCAATGATACTGAGGGTGATGTCGAGGGTGAATTCTTCGATGATGATGTTGAGATGCACAATGATCAGGCTGATGATGGTAGTGATGGCTTTGATGGTTCAGTGAATTCTGGGTTTGCTGAACAGTTTGTCCAAGTTGGTGAATTTGTTGCTAATTATATGGAGTTTGGCCATGATTGGTGAAATTGACAGTTAGAATTTGTGTGAGATATAGTTCAACCTAATTAACATTGCCTACGCCTTCAGGGCCATATATGAACACATTCCAAATGTTATAATGCACCATCTAGAAATTGGCATGATCGAATCATTTCAGCCTTCATCTCATCAGAACTACAAAACATATATGCTGATCCTGTGAATTATAACTTTACACCGATATAAGAAATATGTCTTCTCCTCGATCATCAATCACCATCATTCCATGAAAATCCATGTATATGTCATCCCTGATGCTGTTAATAGTCATATTGGCTCATGTTGTTTCATATTTTATCAAGCTGTTGATCGGGTATCTTGACTCTTGGCTCTTGAGTCTTGACCTGTGCTTAAATCTTGAAAAAAAAAGCCTTTGATGACTATGTTAATGACCTTTTAATGGGCAGAGTTATACTATTTATATCTTTTGTTATGAATTATACCCCTAACTCTCAATTCAGTACATTCATTGATGTGAATTTTCATCATAGATGATAGTTGAAACATGCGTAGATCGGGCCCCCGAGTAGATATCGATAATCGAAGAGCGCACTGCGCAGCTTTTATCTTCACGGATCCCACGGCCACGGTCCACGGATTTCAGGAGCTAAAGCCTAACACGTAAGTGATTACTTAAGTATACTGGCCCTGAATTAGATATCATTCTGAGGCAAGAAGATGGACATGATCGATCTATATCTCAGCCTTCAGCCCTAGTTCTCTGATGAATTATGATCTTCTGTATTGAATTGAAAATGTTGAGGTGTAAACAAAACGAGGCTCATCAAATATTTTCAAACAAATTATATGCGCTATTACTTAACCTGAGGAGTTGATGACAACGTTAGATAGCTGTACAACCCAAAATTGATGACAAGAAAAAGAAACCTATTATTGAAAAAAGAATGTTCACAACTATTGAAAAACAACATCATTTCCAGTTTTCACATTAATGTTTCACAGAATTACTTTACAATATCACTTTGGCAGATCCAGCACTTGAATCACAATCTCAACTTCCTTAACAAACAGAAAACATGAACAACTACAAGAAAATTCCAAACAGCACACCAGTCGAGTCCGTATCTAATGACGCTGAATTTTTCCCACAACCACTGATTCACAGAACAACAACCGAATCATCAAACCCAGCTATCAACCACGCTCGCAATCCATCAATTACAACAGCAACAGATCACGTTGACCAATCATGGTTCAACGACGATGATGACGATATCGCCATGGAGAACTTGAACATTGACTCAGATTCTGAACTCCGAGACTCTTTACTCCACCATGAGAACACCGAACCCAACACCAACAACATCAGCCAAAATGGCAAGAATCAAACCAATCCAAAGAGCAAAGACACAGAAGCCGAAATGATGGCTACACTAAGAGAAGAATACCGTCTTTTACCATGGTACAAACGTCCCTCGATGCTCAACATCAGCTTGGTGTTCCTCATCTTGGGATTCTCAGGAAGTTTCACAATGGCAGCCCAACTCGACCTCACAATCAGTGGGATCTGTTCATCTGTGTTATCCAACCCTTCACAAAACTCAGAAGGTAACCTCACGTGTGACTCAGCCATTGTACAACAATCAACAGTGAAACTACAACAGTACCTCACAGTGGCACCATCCCTGATTGGTCTCTTGATCTCTACAAAATTCGGTCAATTAAGCGATAAACATGGTCGTCGACCTATGTTCTTGCTCGGGTTTGCCTGCTCTGCTCTGTCCCATCTTTGGAACTGTCTTGTATTGAACCCCGATATCATCAGTTTCAACCCTTACCTTGTGGCAATTGGTGCTATGGTTGGTGCGTTCGGTATGCCCGTGATGAGTATCACGAATACGTATCTTGCTGATGTGGTGGAACCGGAACAGTTGACTCCAGCAATGGGTCAGATGATGGCTATTATGTCCGTGTCAATGGGGATGGGACCCTTGTTTAGCAGTTTGCTGCATTTGGAAAGTATCAAATTATTGCAGATTGGTGTGTGTATGTCTTTTATTGGATGGGCTGCTGCTTTTGTGCTGGTTCGTGAGTCAAGACCGGCTTGGGTTAGAGAAAGAACATATGGGAAGAGTTCATTGCACAAGAAGTGTAACTTTGGCCCTGGTGTTCATGATTTAGATGATGAGAGTGTTGAAGCTGGTAATGGTATCAGACTTCCTGCGTCCACTCCATCACCTGCTCAGAAACGTTATCGTTTTGGATTACAACACATAGCCAACCAACTCCGCTCATTCAGACTTCTCTGGATCACAAGATACGATCGTCACGGGAACCTCCAAAAATCAGCAAGAATCAACCCCCTCATGATCCTCGCCATAGGCTTCCTGATGACACTTGCTGGAATGGGTGCTGGCTCATGCATAGTCGTCTACGGAACATTTATGTTTCACTGGGACAACCACACCATCGGTCTAATAATGTCAACTGGAATGTTATCCCGAGCAGCAGTACTCCTTTTCCTCAACCCACTATTGAACAAATACTTGCTCCAGAGATTCTCTCAGAAAAAACATAGATTAGACACGATTGACCGGATCAATATTGGGTTGGCACTTGCATCAGAGACTTTGGGTATGTCTGTTATTGTGTTTGCTCGAACCACAAATTGGTTTTATGTCACTTCGGTGATTACTGCTATGGGTGCATTGGGTGGTCCTGCGTTCCAGAGTTGTTTGTTGAAGTATAATGAAAAACCAGAACAGAATGGTGAATTTTTCGGGTTGTTGTCCATGTTGGGCAGTGTGGTGATGATGGTTGCTCCTGTTTTGTTTTTGGGGATTTATTCAGCTACTTTGGAATTCAATCCTGTGTTTGTCTTTGAGTTGTGTGTAGGGATCTATGCTGCTTGTGGTGTTGCTATGGCCTTTTTGAGAAGTTGAATTTGTATAGTCATATGTATTATACTGTATATACAATTGGTTTAAAGTCTATATTTAAATGAACGTATATAGCTGAAATTATATTATATTGCATGTAATAGAAGGTCACCTATATAGCTGTAGTATATATACATATGAATTTATTAATTTTGGGAAGCTAGAATTCGTGCATGACTATAAGAATGTATATATATATATATATGCAAAACAAATAGAGTATTAATATTAAATTAGCACATGGGCAACATAAATGGATGTGAAAAGTTAAAACTGCATAAACAGTAGCCTCGATGAAGAAAAAAGAGAAGCAAAAAGAACATATACAAATGATTCATGAAACTGAACATGAAAGGGCATTGGAGATAAAAAAAAAGTAGCTAGTAAAACAATAGACATAACATGCAATCATGTATAGAAGAAAGAAAAACGCAAAGCTAAATGAGAGGAAATTAAAAAGACGACATAAACAAAAATTAAAGCAAAAGAAAAAGAAAAATTATGAACACAAAAAATAGTAAATCAAAAACACAGGCGCAAGAAGCACATATCAAAGGTATAAGCATAGCATAGAACACAAGGGAAACCAACACAAACACTAACTAGCTACTCCTTATTCTCCTTCTCCTTCCTCTCAGCAACACGCTTACCCAACTTAATAATCTTCAACACATCCTTAACTGACGCACTAGGAAACTCACCAGGATTCAACAAGATCTGTCTAAATACCGGAATGACCAATTCTCGTTCCTCCTCATTCAACATCGGAATCACATTACTTGGCTTTCTAGGACGTCCTCTACCACGAGGCTTCACATCAGGATCAGAACTACTGATCTCCAACTTCGTAACTTTTGTTGATCCACCACCAACGCCTGAATCACCCACGATTAACACATTACTAGCTGAACCACCGGCAGCAGAACTAGTTGATGTGCCGAATAACGCATGGTCTAGTTGAATTTGAGCTGATGATTTTGTACCGGATCCACCACCGAAATCAAACAATGGATCAGCACTTGAACCCAAACCACGACCTAAGGTTAATGCTCCGGCATTAGCGCCACCAAGACCGGCTGCTGAAACATGAAGTGAGCTCGAGTTGATGATTGAGTTAGGCAACCCATGAGGACCAATTTTGACTTCATCTAACCGACACTTGGTACGGCATGCCTCGAGAGTATGGTTGTGTGTGAGATCATTGGTACGCCACATGTACGCTGACGAGTTGGCTTTATCTAACGCCAAAACGTATTTGACAGCACAAGGTTGAGTTTCTCTGGGATGAGACTCGTTGGTGATGCCAGAATCCGCATCGTCGTAGTTCAGCAACATTGATGTGTTTGACTTTGATTTGGATTTCTTGGTGTTGAGCCCTGATCTGTTGGTACACTTACAGTCCAAATAAACACTGATGTCTTTGAAAGAAATTGGCTTGAATGCGTCTAAGTAAACAATCAACAACTGGCATAATTGAGACATGGTGAACTTATGGTTAACTTTTCTTTCCTCGTTATACAACGCCTCAAACGCATCGTTGATACTGCTCATACTGTGTTGGTTTTGAATCGTGTATCCTTGAGATTGTCTTGCAATCAAATGATCCCAGAGTTCTTTTGGACCAGCATCGGATTTCAAGTGGTAGGCAAATTGAGGATCGTGTGGGATGTTTGAAGGTTTGCCGTCCATAACATTGTTTTCCATTTTCCATTGAACCCTGGTTTTCGCTCGGTGGGTTTCCTTCGATTGTTGAGTTGGTGATCCAGAGACGTTTGTTGCTGTTGTTGCAGTTGATGAGGTGGCTGTTCCTGATAAAGAGTTGACAGATGATGGGACAGATGAGTTGGACGATGAGTTGACTTGTAATGGCTGTGGAAAGGGAGGCTGTTGAGGCTGAGTATGGTGATGTTGCTGATGTTGTTGTTGAGGTTGAGATTGCCCTTGTGGTGGTTGTGACTGATGATGAGTAGGCAAACTAAGCTGCTGTTGTTGTTGTTGTTGTTGCTGCTGTTGGTGAAACTGCTGTTGTTGCTGGTACCTTTGTTGTTCTTGTTGTTGCTGCTGCTGTTGTTGCTGCTGTTGTTGATTAATTTGGGGAGCTTGTTGAACCTGAGGTTGGTCAGGAGAAGTCAAAAATGAAATATCAGCAGTCTGGGCCTTTAAGGAACGTCTATTTTTCTTAGGTGAAGTATTGGTGATATTATTAATTGATGGAGTGGTACCCAAATTATGGTTCAAATTCTGAGCTGGGATCTGAGGAGTAACAATTCCACCATTTCCATTGACACTTCCACTTGCAACAGCACCATTACCACCACCACTGGCGACACTATTGTTACTACTGTTATTCTTGTTATTCTTGGCCTTGCTTGCCCTACTCTTCTTCGACCCGCCACTGGTTTCAGCACCAGTAGTAGCAGAGCCGGAACTGGCAACAGAACCATCACGATTTGGAATCTTACAACAGACCTTCCAATCAACCAACCCATGAGAATGTGGTCTATCATTAGACCTATAAATGGAGCAAGTTTGTCTCTCACGATCCAAACTCAAACTATAATTAGCAGGGCATTGTCTCGTACGTTCCTTCATATCACCAAAACAAAGCAAATACACACCAGTGACACGATAACTGGCTGCAGAGAAAGCTTTAAAATAAACACTGAAAAACTGAAGTAATTGAGACGCGGTGAATGTGAATTTCTGTTCTTTTGGCCCTGTGATTTTGTAGATGCCTTCAAATGTAGCGTCAATTCGTTCGAGTGTGTTGTTATCCGTCACTTTGAATTGCTTACGGTTGGCTCTGTAGTATGTGAGGATGTCTTTCACTGATGTGGTGGGGGTGATTTCAAAGTTGAATACAGGGTCCTCGGGAATGTCAACTACGACCTCTCCAACATCTGCATGAGCATGTGAATGGGAGTGAGAGTGTGAATGAGATTGAGAGTGAGAATCGGATGTATTGACGTTTCCAGCGCCTGGATTGGTTGAATGTGCTGTCGTCTGAGCCGTACTATTCGAACCACCAGATACTGCATCTGATTTCTTCTTACGACGACCACCACCGCGTTTCTTAGAACCATCATTACCAGAAGCACTAGCACCAGGTGTAACTAAAGAAGAAGGGACATTGGTTGGTGTGTTATGAACAGAACCGGCAGTAGCAACAACAGCAGAAGCAACACCACCTAGCCTAGGTGTAACACTAGCCGAATTAACATTGTTGGTATTTCCCAGAACAGAGTTCATTCTTGGGGTAGCTAAGTGGGGAGTAGACATGTTTGAAGAATGACCAGTTCCAACACTGTTTGTTTTCTTTGGTTGCTGCTGCTGTTGTTGAGAGAGAGGTTGTGTATGTTGTGGCTGTTGTTGTGGTTGTTGGTTCTGTTGGGATTGGGAGTGTGGAAGCTGAGGTTGTCTTGGAGAATTACTCATTCTTTGTTGCTGCTGTTGTAATTGAATCTGTTGCTGCTGTTGTATGTGTTGTTGTTGATACCGCTGTTGAGCCATTTGTGCCATCGACGAAGATTGAGCTTGACGGCGAGCCTTATTACCTGACTCAAAAGCATTATCAGAATCCAACAAAGACTGTTGAGTCTGAGTATGCCGACGAGATTGGGACTGTGGTTGAGATGGTCGAGAAAGCAAATTTGAAGATGAGTCAAACATTGAAGACGTATCAAATTGAGAATTCGTAGATGATGCAGTAGGTAAATAAAATGAACTCCCGTTACTGTTTGTGGTGGCACCATTACCACTGTTGTTACTGTTATTGTTGTTGGTGGTGGTATTTGTGTTACTACCATTGTTGTTCCCCACTAAAGAAGTAGATGAACTTGAACCTATCTGAGTTGGGTCAATAAGCCCACCGAGCAAACCACCACCATTACTGGCACCTGAATCACGTTGACGGTTTCTATGAGTTGGCAAGCTTTGATGTTGACCATAGTAATCTGACGAACTTTGCTGCTGCTGTTGTTGTTGCTGTTGAAGACGACGTTGGCGCTGCTGTTGCAGTTGGGCCTGAGACTGGCTTGAGGACCCACTACTTCCGCCCATCATCAACTGTTGTTGATAATTGTTCTGTTGAGATTGTTGATGGCTCTGTGAAGATTGGGATTGGGACTGAGATGGTTGTTGTTGTTGCTGTTGATAGTAATGGAAGGGACTCATACTCCAGTTGTTATTGGGATTCATACCATTGGCACCTGAGTTTTTCGTGTTAGCGCCACTTCCCGACCCAGAAGTTGAAACGTTACTGTTGTTATTGGATATGGATCTTCTTTGTCTTTTGGCACCTGCACCGGATGGAGGAACAACAGAACCTAGTCCGGCTCCAATCCCATTAAACCCACTGATTCCTCCAGTTCCAAGACTATGACTCGTTAACCTTGGGGAAGACGACAGGGAAGACGCGTTTTGTTGAGATGATGACGATGGAGGAGGTGCTCTTCTTTTCATACCATGCTGCTGTTGCTGTTGGTGGGACTGAGATGGTATCTGATATGCCGAAGGGTATCCTTGAGATTGAGGCAATGACTGCTGTTGTTGCTGCTGTTGCTGTTGCTGTTGCAGTATGGCATCTATTTGCATAGGTTGTTGTTGAGAGCTTTGCTGTTGGCCCTGCTGTTGAATCTGAGGAATCTGGGGCATCTGCTGAAGTGGCATTCCACCACTTGTGGAATTACCTTGCTGTTGTTGAACTTGTGGTAGGATCTGTTGCAAAGATGAGGAAGGTGCCCCCTGACCACCCATCAACCCTTGAAGGTAAGGGGCGTAGGAAGTGGAGGGCAATGAATATGAAGATTGAGGATACGTTATTGAGGAGTTTACAGCTGGTGAGAATGCCAGGCTGGAATAAGGGTTGTCGTTTGTTTGGTTTGCTTGGTTTGTTGTTGATGATTGTTGGCTATATAATGATTGTTGAAGATGCTGTGATTGATTGTGTTTGTGTTGATCGAGCACTTTATCAAGGTCCATAGATCAATCAGTGCTCAGAGTCAACTGTCAACAGTAAAGGTGAGAACAAAGGCAGAAGGAATGTCGATGTGATTCGCCTATATGAACCTGTGTAAGCCTGCCAAAGGGTCTTTTTGAAGTAGTTTGATAGTTGTTGATGGTGTTGAATTCCCCAGGGCTATAGTCGTGTTCCTACTTCAAACTTCAGGTCCTCCTGTTGATTCTGAATTTGACTTTATTTTTTGATTTCTCGTTTTTTTGGGAATTTGGCTTTGGCTTTCACAAATTATTCGCGCTACAGCCAATTTGTAGAAATTGTCGTACTACAATCCACCAGCCACGCTACAACCCCCTTTTCATTTTCATCAGCCACATAAAAGGTTACCCTGCCTCCGTACTGCCACACCCACATTCCAAGCTGTCTCATTCGACAATTCAAAATTCAAATAGGATCTAATTATGACTTGAACAGATTCATCCCTTTCAGATCAACACCACTGTTTTTCTCTCCTTCTTGAGCCCACATCCAGTTCCTCAACTCATTCCAACGATTTCTCTCCTACGACGCTCACTCTCAAGCTCATCTAAGGTCACTCGGTGCTATTGCTGAGGTATCAGCCTTCAGTATTTGTTGTTTTTTGAAGTTCGGTATTGATTTGTCACCTATTCACTATACCTGGTTTCCAACTTACCTACGCTCATTTTTTACTGGAAAGTGTATTTTTGTTACTGTTTTATTGGCGCATCAGGTCGTTTCTGGTCTTCCAGCTAATCAATTCTCCAAAAATGATTCATTGAAGCAGCAGTTTCACCTTTGGAATTATACTCCTCACAATCCCGAATCATAAACTTGATGAACTCCTTTGAGTATTTCTTATATGCATAATGCTTCATCAAATAACGAATCCATTGGGTTAAGTGATCGTCTTCGTTTCGTTATCCAATTTCATAGAAGTGATTCAACATTAGGCTAAGTTTTGAATCTGGTGAAAGTTTGTGTAAAGGCCATCGCATTTAAAAAGCAGCTAAGCATTCATTGACCAGTCCCACTTTTCCTAAACCAGTCCCCCCTAAAGCCAACCAATGAATGGCAATGAATGGGCAAAATGATAAATCATAGGTAGCATGGCTCGGGCTGCATAGTGGACCAGCGATCTAGATATACAGCGCACAACAGAGCTACACGTCTTACATCCAGGGCCGATTTAGTCACAGGCCGTCAACTTTTAAGGATTCGGATTTTTAGTTCCAAAAACCTAGTGCGCGGCTCAAATGAAATGTGGCTTTTGAGAAGGATTGTCATCGGAAACGTTTGGGTGAGCGTCGGATAACGATCTCTCATCGTCTAAGTCGGATTGACTAGAGGTTGAAGAAGACAAAGGAAAAGGCAACATTAATCTCGGGAAGTTGGAGAGCTAGGGATACCTGAGAAAGTGAAATTCTGGTAGAAACTAAATAACTTAGGAATAAGGTAATTAGATATGAATGAGTGGAAACAAGGGGGAAGGATGACAGTTGATAGACTTGTTGGTAATTATAATCAGACCGTATCCAGATACTGGGGAAAAGTGGAAGTATTGGGGCAATGGTTTGATTGGATAAATAAGGGTGTAAATCTATGATTTCCCTAAAAACAATAAAATATGGAGGAGAGGAAAATCTGGTTGAAATGGAGGGAAATGGCATATACTTATACAAGTTCAATCCATTTGGACAGACAGCAGAAAAATGCTTAAAAACTATCAGATAAAGGTAACTAAAAATATAATATATATAGAGGTTAAAAATAGTAATATAAGATATAAATTGGAAAAACAAATAAACATAATTTGAGGAATTGTACTGAAAGAAGCAATTGTAGAATAGTTTGGAAAAACAAATAAACATAATTGAGCAATACTACTAGTAGTAGCAATTGGGGAACTAGGAAAAGAAAACAAACAAACATAGTGAGCAATGGTACTTGAAGTATCAATTGGGAAATTATGATAAAAACGCGAATAAATGTATGGAAATCGGAGGCATTAGTAAATAATATTAACGATCGAGGTGTACACCGAAGTCAAAAGAAAATAAAGAACATAAAAAATATGTTGAACAGACTTGTGGCTGTGAGACCGGGTTTGAAAAATTCCCAACAGTGGCAGTCTACATATTTGTTGTCAAACATGAGATCTTTTTTTTTGCGATCAGAGCTGTGGCGACAGGGACATTTTTGAATCGTCCAAGGTCAATTTTGCCTTTCTTTCATTGGACGACTGGACGACGTACACAAACAACACAACAACAAAACAAGATACTGTTTATTTGTAATTACTTTTCCACAAATCATTTACGCACCATATATAACTGCATATCAAAAAAGTTGTATAAGTTAGTTAAATAAAATATTGGCAATGGCTAATTCACGGTTACCAAAGGGAGAAAAAAGAGATACCCAAACAAAAAAAAACAAAAAAAAAAAAACAGAACAAAAAAGGGGATCCAGTCTAGATTTATTACTGATCAATTGAAGCATTTGGTTGAGCATCAAGCTAGAATATCCAAAACTGGAAGTTACGATGCTTCCTTTTCATTTGTTACTGAGTAAACAGCAGATGATCTTGAAGAATTGAAATTGTCACAACGCACTAAAGGTTTGGAGGCTGGTGAAAAAGTTGAACCGCATTTTAGAGCAATTATTGATTATAATTTCTTTATTGAATCTACTTCCTTACAAGACTTGAAGAAGGAAGATTTCACAGAGGTACTGGGTGTTCCATGTCTAAGGCGGTAATTGTTAGATTTAACAGAGACATTAGCATCAAAACTCACGAGAAGTATAATACCAAAACCCACATAGCCGGTGACATGTTTGTTATCCCAGGTGAATCACCTTCCAGCACCAATCCGTACCACGATAAATATTATAGATTTCGTGATGCTATCTATCTTTATTTAACAACAAACATGAATATTTTAGATATAGCAGCCAAGATGAAAATTTCAAAAGATACCATCCGTAGATACTTCACTGCATCATTTAGTTTATTTATTGAAGCCAGAGAAGACAATTATTTTGACGGTAGGTTCTTGACCCCAACTGCTGAAAAGGCCATATGTTCAAGTTATATTTACCATGATTACCCTTATATCACTGTAGACATTCTTCAAGAGGTGGTTTCTGGTTATCTTCATCAAAGGAAATTACCTGATATTAAAGTGTCTACTAATTATTTTCGGGCTTTTGTGAGAAGAAACAGTGAATTGTTTGAATTGTCCACCATTACACAACTGGAATCAGCTAGACAAGGTATTTATACCTCTGATGACCTGAAAGATAATTTCAAGAAAGTGAGAGATTTGATTGCCCATGTTGAAGATGGTTTGATTTTCAATATTGATGAAACAGCCACCAGAATCGACTTAAAAGGTTATAGAAAGCTTTCTGCTATTCCTAAAGAAACTAAATCCAATTCACAAAACTCTGCTGGTTCTACAAGTCAAACAGCTGGTAAATTAGCCAATTTAGAAATAGAAGATGGTGGTAAAACTGTTCCTAAAAGTATGACTATGTTGGAAGCGATAACCAAAGATGGTTTCATACTCATTCCGTATATCATTGTGCCAAACAATCATCTCTGGAGTTCTGAGATCCCTGACCAAGAGGAAAAAGATAAAGATGGAAACACTAAATACTTGCTTCATATGGCTATGTCGGAAAGAGACTGGATCAATTATGATTTGTTTTTTCATTGTATTGTAACTTGTTCTATTCCCCAGATTGAACAAAAGAGAGCAAGAGAAGGCAAAACTACAGAGGAATCACTGGCTGTTTTATTGATGGACGGTCACAATTCCCATCATCAATATAGAGTTTTCTATGCATTACAACAACATAATATCAGGATCATCTTCATGCCACCACATACAAGTCACAGACTTCAACATTTAGATGTCGTCTTCTTCGGTATTTTTAAGATCTTGTTGTGTGCTACGATTCAAAAAACAATCACAAAAGAATTTATGAAATCGCACGTTTTTGACATAAGTTGGTCCATACATTGAAATGATTTTGGACATGAGAAAGCTAGTATCAAAAGAGTCCATTGCTTCTTCATTTAAAAAAAGTGGAGTGATGTGATGAAGTATGCATTGAGGAACAAAACAAAATCGTTTATGCATACGCCAAGTACAACACATTCCTAGACACAAGATATAAACGTATCAGAATTGAAACCTTCGAATCAGTCAAAAAATTATTGATCACAAATTAAATACAGTTTGCAATATTCAATATTGGAGAAAAAAAATTGAAGAAGTGACTAATGATAATAGAATCTTGAAAGAGTTAAACACAGCTCAAGCTTCTATTGTTAGTGATACAGAGATCGCCATAGATTTCGAAGAATTTGTTGCTGAAATGGACGTTGAGCCAGGAAATGACGATGAGGAAACAAACAGAACACCAACTGATGACGATGAAGATCCACTTCTCGCATCAAATTGTGATCCAACATGTGATAACCGCACAGATAGCAGCAGTAATAACAACAACAACATAGGCAACAGTACCAACTTGTGTAACGAGAGTGTCTTAAACGTTACATTGAATTTTGATTCCACCGGTGGTGCCAGTATTGATATCGACGACATAGGTAACAGAACTTCTATTGCAATAAATGAGAGTATTTTCAACCTGGACTCCATTATGAGCTTTAACAGTGATGCCAACGCACATCAAGAGAGTACAGAAGGTACTGATCGGGACAGCGACGAGAGTACACCAGGTATTCATCTATGGGATCAGATGTTTTATTACCAAGATACCATTCATAAACTGAAGAAACAAGGAGATGAAGATGCCAATTTGTTGTATGAGCAGAAATGCATGATCAAGTTCTTGAAGACGCAGATCGAAATTTTTGTATAGAACGATCAATGAATTGTTGAAAGCTATCGTGATGCATAAAGACCAGGCAGAAGCATCAGTGGCTCTCTTAGTATCAATGCAAAAAAGTGTGATGAAAGCAAATGATGAGTTCAACCAGTTGGAAAGCAACAAGAGAGGGAAAATAGTCACCAGCAAGGAAAAGTTTGCTGATCAGTATTGGATTATATCACTGTTTGTCAAGCGGCAAATATGAGGGCTGATTATGTTATTCAAGTTGCACAAATCCAAAAGATGGGAGAACAGATACCTGATCATGTTAATGACTTGATCGTGAATTCTCAAAAGATGATATAGATGAAACAAAAGCAAGGGTCGATAGACATAAAAAAAAAGAAGAGCCCAAGAAAACCAAAAACTAGCAAATCTTCATCTGAAAAGGATGCCCGAGCTGAAGCCGAAGAAGGAAGTGTTAATCCAACTCCTTCAAGTTGTTGCTGAGTCTTCTTCTTCTTCTTATTCTTTCATTCCAGCCATTCCAGTTGTTGATGAGTCTTCTTCTTAATCCAGTTGTTGGTGAGTCTTCATCCATGCCTCTTGTTTTTGAACCTTCTGGAGTTACTGTTTCTTTACCTCCATTCGGAGCTGGATCATCTGGTATGATTAATGAGGTTGCTGGAGTGTTTGAATCTTCTAGCACCGTTCAATCATGTGTCGCTGGACTGTCTAGACATGCTGGTTCCGTTCCATTCGGAGCTGGATCATCTTCTGTGATTAATGGTGTTGCTGGGGTGTTTGATTCTTCTGGCACCATCCCATTTGGAGTTCAATCATCTGATGTTGCTGGACTGTCTAGACCTGCTGGTTCTATTCCATTTGGAGTTCAATCACCCGGTGTTGCAGTTAATGGTGTTGCTGGTGAGTCCATTTCTTCATCTTTCATGCCATTTCAATCAAATGTTGTTCTCAATTATACTGCTGATGGGTCTTCGTTTGTTAATTGGGTTCCAGCTGGTATCAGAACTGGGTCATCTATTCATGTTCCAATCGATGTTGATTCATACACCGTGAATAATGGACCTGTGGGTACATCAGAGATCAGTGTTGCTGAACCACCTGTTGTGAATAAAAGAAAAAGGAAACTACCACATAAGAACAAAAACACACAAACTGGTTCTGGAAAGAAGAAGAAGAAAAGAAAGGTAAACCCACCACAAGCTGCACCAACCCCTGATCCTGTCGATGATTTGTTCAACTTCAACTACCGTTAATCCACTGATTTTTTTTTTGTACTTTTTTTTGCGTTTCTATTTATGTTTCTATTTGTGTTTGTGTTTGTGTCTCTATTTCTCTTTGTGAACCTGTGTTTCTCTTTGGGTTTGTTTTTGTTTTATATTATATCGATGCTTTTGAATTGTGAAGAATACAGTAGCAGTGGTGGTGGTAGTAATGGAGTTTCGGGTTTCGACGCGTTAATTCACATGAGCTCGATCAATGGCAGACGATCTCCGAAAACAAGGTAGTGGTAGTGGAAATAAAGAACAGCTAGCTAGCTGCTGGGAGCTCTCCAGGTCGATTTAAAATTGACCTGGAGCTGAATTAAAAATGACCTTCGATCGAGTCAAAATTGACTTTGGACAAAAAATTCAAATCGACATAAAACGCTTACTGACCCGATTTTTAATGAGCCGTGCACTAGGTTTTTGGAACTAAAAATTCGAATCCTTAAAAGGGTGTACATTTTTACTACACTCTAGTTGACCCTGTGACTAAATCGACCCTGGATGTAAGAAGGCGTGTATTGGTTAGAAACCACAATCCAACATCAATAAAGGATTGATGTCATCATGGCCTGCCTTTCCCTCTTTCCAATTGCAATCCAACACCTCATCAGTCATCGCAATCCATGTGTATAACATCTAATTGATAGCAACCAAGCGTACAGTTCGACCAAGAATTTTCTTAATTTGTTCATGGGACTACAACCATCACTAGCAATGACACACAATTTATCCAAAAGAAATTGGTTGTCTTCGATTAGCTGCACCATACTCTTTTTAACAACAACCAAAAAATGCATGACTAATTCTGAAATGTGTTGAGAAAAAAAAAGATTTTGATCCATTGAACATCAGCCTTTCTACCATGACGCTTAAGGCCCAAATAGAACTCTTGACCCAATTCATTGACGAAGTTGAAAATAAATACCAATATGGCCACGTGTACTCCAACCATCACCATCAGACACCAAAGTCAAATATTTTGAACTCGTTTGCGATATACCACCTAAAGTACTGGATAATTTGTGCTCCGAATTACCGACATCATTTCACCTTTGGCCTCTCTTTCAAGACTCCTCTCAGAATTTTTTATGACTCTTGTGGAACAAGACACAAAATACTGGGATCAAAAAACAAAGCAAAGCCAGGAAAGCAGGATTAGTGACGTGATAAAAGGCAAAACTGCACATAACAAAGACCAACCTCAAAAATATGATAAGGAAAAGTGGAATAGTGTGAGTCGAAATCATTCTGAATATCAGGTGAAGCAAAGATACCTAACAAAGGTGTCCTTACCATCTGGACCATAGGCGTCAATCATGTCGACGTCTTTATCTTTTGGCTGCTTGCATGGCTTCAACTTATGAACATCTTCCTGATAATCATAGCCTGATTCTGGTCCGACCTTAGAAAGGACTCGACCTTTGCATTTGGCCGGCTCCTTACCACTACCATGGCTTGGAGCTGGAAGCTGACGAGATCCAGTTTCCTGAATATCATCCCTTCCTTTGAAATCTTTTTCATCTTCTCTGGTATCACTGCAGGTGAAGAAGAATCATCCTTGGATAAGCCGGTTTGTTTCTCAGAACTAGCCTCAAGTTTTTCCCTGGTGGCTAAATCGTTAGGATAGGGACAACGTTGTTGTTGTTGTTGTTGGTGGTGGAAGCAACTTGCTTGTTGTTGTTAGCTGGGGAAGTGTTGGAGTTGGACATAGTGTAATTCATTCAAACGCAAATTGATCTTCTAATGACACTTATATCGATCTTTTCTTTATAATTAATTCTTTTTTTTTGTATATAGGTTTACGTTATAATATCAAATATCGAAATTTGTGTACCGAAACATCATATGATTATCCATCCACAAATTGGCTATAGTTCGATGTACGTAAAAATTAAAATGCACATTAATAATAAACAATAGAAACACAAAACTATATAAATTGAAAACTGAAAACTGAAAACTTGAAACTAAAAATGAGGAAATGACAAAACAAAATATATGAAACGGTATAATTTGGTTTTTTTAAAAAGTAAAGTCAATCAAAGAAATTCAAACTCTTGAGGATCGAGCTAGACACAAAAGCTCGTATGGGTAATGGAACGTATATATTTGAAAATGGAAACAGAAAGGTAAATACAAATGGTGTATGCTGTACGTGGAAATATATGGATGGATCGAGATCGAAAGATCGATGGATGAATCGAGATGAGAAGATGGATGAGGGGAATGAGGGAAATGCAAGTGGAGGTCAAACGAATTAGCAATGAAGAGGAATTGTTATATTGTTGGAAATGAGCCCAAAATGTAGTTGTTATGCAAAGAAGGAAAAAGGGGAAAAACAGCTAGTTGGCTATATAAGCAAAGAGACAAGACAAGAATTTATGAAGAGCAAACGGCAAACCAATCACAATCATGGTAAACTCACTAAAAGAAGACAATCATGTTTCTATGCAGATCAATTTCAACTTGAATCAATCAATTACCACGATAAGGAACCCAACAATCAAACAACCTTCTCGAACAATCAATCATATTCAATAGATCCAATTCACATTGTTCTGCAGTTGACAACTCACCAGCATCAGCATCAGCACCAGCATGGTGACCTCCTTTGATACCTGAAATGGAAACACCTTTGGTTGATGGCTTGTCTGGGTTGGTGTTGGAGATTGGTGTTGGAGTTGTCGTTGGTGTAGGATTGATGTTTTCTTTGTTTGATTCGGTATCATCATCAGTAACTGAACCACCAGTGGTACCATCCTCTTGTTGACCATCGACACTAGCAGCAGTGGACTTACCGACATCAATGGCCTGAATCTTCTTACCACCGACACCACCAGCACCATCATCACCACCATTAGCTTCAGCTTCAGAATCAGGTTGGCAGTCAACATTTGCAGAATCTGAGTCTGAGTCATCAAAGATAGGAAAATGACAAGGATTGAACAATGCCTCTCTGAAAATCCCACTCAATCTATTTTTTTCCAAATCGTCCATTTCAGCCAACACTTGTCTCACTGTTCTTCTTCTCTTTCTCATACCTCTTCCATCACTACCACCACCAACAGCATCCTCGCCAGCCGCATCAATGGTTCGTCTCTTGACACCAGAACCAGCAGCAGAAGAAGAAGAGTCAGCGGTGGTACTCGACATAGTTGAAAATTTGTTGATTTTGGAACCACCTGAATGCGTAGTTGAGTTTGGTGTAGGTAATGAATTCAAATAATTGGATCCTGATCCAGACTGTGAGTGTGAATGTGGAGTCTTGTTATTGGTGGAGATACTAAACACGCCCATCATCCCATTTCCATCACCTTCACAATCACCATGTGAATCACCACTTCCTTGAACTTGGATCTGTGGAACCTGAAACTGTCCTTGTTGTTGTTGTGGTTGTTGTTGACCTTGACCATGACCATACTTCGTAGCAGATTGTGAACCAGAACCAGAACTAACCAAATTAAATGGATTCAAACTATACTTACCACCAATTACTTTATTTGGATTCTTAGGGGTTGAAAAAACACCCAGAAATGGACCCATTGAACCACCTGGTGTTGTTTGTAATTGTTGTTGTAACTGGGCTTGGGCTTGTTGCTGTTGTTGTTGGGCATGCACGTGTTGTCCTAAGCTACGCACGTTCATACTCTGTCCTTGCTGTTGTTGTTGTTGTGGTGGTCCAAACTGTTGTTGCTGGGCTTGAGCTTGTTGAGCTTGTTGTTGTCTTTTCTTCTTAGCAGACACAGAAGCAACACTTTCTAGTCTAAATTTATGAATTGGCTTGTAACCAGTCGATGGAGGACCAGTCACAGCAACACGTGAAGTTGAACCAGAACCATTGTTGTTTGGAATTGTGTTTGTGTTTGTTATGTCTGTGAGAATCTGTTGTTGGGCACCACCACCACCATACTGTTGCTGTTGTTGCTGTTGAGAATACTGTTGTTGTTGCATCTGTTGTTGAGTATATTGATGTTGCTGTTGTTGTGGCAGATAAGGATACCCAACCCCAGACACACGTTGAGGAGTCATACTCATCATACCCATACCCAAACCGGCAATACCAAACACATCAACACCAGCAGTGGTGGCGTTGGTAGCGTTGACGTTCGAAGATGATGAAATTGAAGTGATTGACGTCGTGGATGCAGGTGATGGTGAACCGGCCATTATGGAATGGGAGTGGGAGTGTTGTGATGATTGAGATAGTGTGTGGGAGTGGGAGTGGGAGTGGGTTGAGTGAGGATGTGGGTGAGGGTTGGACTGTGAGCGTGAGGAATATGATTGATGTTGAGGGTGGGATTGGGATTGGGATTGGGTGTATGAGTGAGAATGGGAACGGGTAGAATAATCAGAAGGTGGGATTTTCAAATAAGAATCAGATTGTGAATGAGTCAAAGTTAACTGTGGATTGCCATGTCTTTGTTGCATCTGTTGATGTTGTTGATGTTGAAGTTGGGAATGAGATTGTAAATCAGACTGTGTTCTTTGCACCAACCCACCGGCACCAGCACCAGAACCAGAACCAGAACCTAAATCACCAAGAGTAACACCTAACCCAACAGTATGACTTCTCTGTCTTCCACCATACCCCACACTAGCAGCACCATTTACACCACCATTAGCAGCACCATTTCCACCGTTTCCAGCATCCAACGAACTCAACCCAAACCCACCACTAAACCCACCACCAACAGAACCACCTAAACTACCACTCTTACGATGATCACGACCATCACCGACTTGTAACAGATCAACTTTACATTTCTTCAGAATTGGTTCGAGGCCATGTTTTAACTGGGGAGATCCATCATTTGTTTTCCACATGTATGCGACTTTCTTTAGACGGTCGAACATTACACAGAATTTGGCACCACATGTTTTAGAGGGTTGGGCGGAGGAGGAGGAAGAGTTGGAAGTGGAAGCACCATTATCATTACCATCAGAACTTGAACCTGAACTCTTATCACCGGATTTCTCTTTCTCTTTCTCATCACCACTCTTCTCCTTCTCCTTCTCACCACAACCACAACCACAACAATTCAAATACAACCGATCAACCTCATAGCTCCCTTTCTTAAACGCCCCTTGGAAAACAATCAAAAACTGAGCCAACTCACCAACCCCAAACTTCAAAACATCAACTTTCCGTTTACTTCTCAACAAGACCTTCATGGTGTCTTTACATAACTCAACATCTTTCTTGGATCTTAAGGTAAACACGTTTTGCAAGGTTCGGATACGCGTCAGGATCTCTCGGACTGGCATTTCCGCTATGTTGAATGAAAAGTTGGGGTCGGGTTGAATCGGGACGGGGGTGGATGTGCGGAATTTTAAGTGGAGTTTGGCTTGGGCTTTGGCTGCTGTTAGTTTGTGTGGGAGGGTCGTGGAGGTTGTTGATGTAGTGTTCATGCCTGTTGTTGCTGTTGTGGATGTTGTTGGAACTGTTGTTGTTGATGATGGGACAGTTGGCACAGTTGTTGTTGGTTTGTTCATGTTGACTTGCAATTTAGAACCACCATTCCTCAAATTACCACCAGTACAATCACCAACATCATCAAATTCAATAGTCTTATCACCTCCCTCAGCTTCACTTCCTGACCCACTTCCACCATTGACACCACCCAAAATAATAACATTCTCAGCACCCCCAACGGCACCAGCAACTGTACCGGGCTGGGTTTGACTATGAAAATCAATGATACTAAACTGATTCTTAGAATTTTCATCAATTACTGAATGTACAGTGCTATCCATGTCATTGGAACAATTGAATAACATTGAATTTGGATCAAATGGGACACGGAGTAACTTTTGTGTTGTTTCTGATTCGGAGAGGATTTGGGGTGGTTGTTGTTGTTGGGGTTGGTGTTGTTGTTGTTGTTGGTTAGGGTGGGAAGATGAAGAAGGGATAGCGTGGTTAGGGTGGGGTTGTTGGTCTTGGGGTTGTGTTGATGGTGGTGGGAAAGAGTATTGTTTCTGTTGTTGTGGGTGGGGTTGTTCTTGTTTGATGTGTTGTTGTTGTGGGTGGGGTTGTTGTTGTAATTGATTGATTCTGTTCTCTGAGACTGAACTCAATGGACGACGTGAATTACTACCATCTGATTGTCTTTGTTGTTGTTGAGACTGCTGTGCCTGAGCTTGTTGTTGTTGTTGTTGTTGAGATTGATTGTACATGTAACTTAAAGTCAACCCAGCAGCAGAGATAGAATCAAGACTATTCAACCTTGTCAATTTCCCATCTCCATTTCCATTTGAACTTGAAACTGATGTAGAATTAGTGGCAGTGTTCGTGTTCATGTTCGTAGCTGTACCCTTAGTGGTGGAACCATGATTTGAATTTGAATTAGCGAAATTCAATAAATGAACACCTAATTGATCATTATCAATTGACTTGGACTTGGATTTGCTTACAGGAGACCCATCATTCAAATCATCTTCCTGGTCATCATCATTGATCCCCAGATCATCAGAAAAAATCTTAAAACTAGACCCCACTGATCCAGTTGTGCCTGTGGCTGTTGTTGTTGTTGTTGTAGGATGATGTTTGAAACGTTTGTTTAAGAGAGGAGAAGCAGAGATACAATCATCGTTTGAATTTTGGAGCATTATGTCATGAAGTTGTCTCTTTGTGGGTATTCGAATTGAAGAGTTTGGAGTTGAGTTGGGGAGTGGGAGAGGTAATGGGAGATGAATTGGAGAATCGTTAAAGTTGAAGAATTGAGATGAGTTTGGGTTTGTGTTTGACATTGTGATGGGGTGGATGTGATGGGGTGGGTGTGATGGGTGGAATGGTGTCGTTGATGGAGAGGGATAAGGAAAAAGGGAAGGGAAGAAAAGGGAAATAAGGTAGTTGAAGTAAGTGTTTATGTTGATGGGATTGAGTTGAGTTGAGTTGAGTCTCACACAAATATTTTCCAAACACTCAGTCTACTACCCTAGATCGTCTACAGGAGTCGCACTCACTCGGCCTTGCAGTACGTGTTTCTGTTTCTGTTTGAATTGAATTGAGTGTAGGAACAAGGCTGTGCTATCCTAGTCTCTTAGTAATAGCAAAACAAACACGCTCTCTCTCAACGCGCGTCTCACTCACTCTCACTCACTCTCTCACTCACTCTCACAGTCTCAGACACGCTCATACGCTCATGAGCTCGATCAAAATTGCCTATTTCGTACACTGTTTACTATGCCTAGCAGCGTACTTCCAGGGTTTTTCACTCTCATTTCATCATCCCATCTCTTCCTTTAGAACGTACGTAAGTACATACTTTTCATAATCTCAGGTATACATACATACTTCTTACCACACCTCTTCTATTTTGTATGTAACAACCCTTTGTTTGGTCACTACTGGCTGCTCACAGGTGGGCCATGCAAGCATTGGGCATTGAGTCAATGCATGGACCGTATAATCTACGTGAGATATATTAGTATAATCACACTAGGATCACATAGCTGGAGTCTGAACTTTGAACGTATATATATACTACCCCAGTAATATAGGAAGCCGATTAGCAGCGTAATTGTGATATTTCCTGTTTGTCCACGTGATTTTCAATACACGTGATATAGTAGTCACGTGATGGGGCTCGTGTCAGCTTGATCAGCATCAATGAATTCAAAATTTTACCCTAGCTAGCTTATATTTCCCGATCATAAAGAACGCACGATATCTTTGACGTAATAGTATAATTGAAACAGAAGAGTATAATTAATTAATATCAAAGAAATCTAACATCAAGAACCAATTTAGAACCTAAAAATTAATCAAAAAATTAGCAATTAGCCTTATATATGCACATCATGAATGTCTTAGCATCAATTGACAATTCACCCTATATACTATATCAACAACGAGACCCAAATGTCTAATCGGACGAATTGAAATTCAGACCATGCCACAACCACCAATCATCACAAATTAACAATGATCCCATGCCCCTGGGCAGCTGACATATCTAATCAATCTCAAAAAGAACATTACCATCAGAATCGAAATAATCAAAATACTACTCACCATACCGATCACTAACATCCAAATGCCTGATTCCCTTGTATGTACCCACCGCATCACCAGGTAGATAATTTACCGCAGGATCAAAAAAGAAGCATCGGCATAATCAATAATGTAAAATTTCTTGTTGTTGTTGTTCGTGTTGCTGTTGTTGTTGTTGTTGTTGTTGTTGTTGTTGTTGTTGTTGTTGTTGTTGTCATATAAGTAATTACCAAAATAAAAATCATGATGAAGAATTCCAATTTGATCTTGTATCAATTCATATTGTCTTATTCCATCAACTAATTCATCTCTGGTTTTAGGATGGAGGCCATCAAGTTTCTCCATTGCAATGTAATGGATTTGTTCACTTTCCCCATGTGCATCATCGTTATCTATTGTTTTGATACCATAAGTGATCAGCTAAGGCATATTCACAATTTCATCTGAATGAGAAGCATTATAGGCTTCAATTCTCTCATAGGCCTTTACCTCATGTTGGTACTGCACCACGGCACGATTGATATTTGAATTGTAATTCCTTTTTTCAACGGCCTTCTTGATTCCAGCCGTTGAGTACGACTTCACGACAACTTGGTTAAGATGTACTTCCTCACTCCATCTCTCTTTGAAGCGAAGGTCAAGAGAAAATGAATCAATAAATACATCATATTCCCAAATTTCAACTGTTGCAAGGTGTACGTCTTCACCAGCTCGAATTACTGCAACGGGTCCCGGTTCTGTTCTTGTTCTTGTTCCATTGGATAATGTTTCACTTCCTGTGCCTGTCGTCTGAGTGATATCGCCAGTGAAAATTGATTCCGATGTACTTGGTCTAGTTGTAGTTTCCCCCAACTCCAACGAGAAAGCTTGTGTACCACTGGTGGTTTCCTGGAAATTATGATTTTCATTGTTTCGATCTTGAATAGATTCTTCTTCAACTTTTTCTTCCTCTGGAGCAAAACTGCCTTCATTGCCATGGTCTATAACAGATTCATCTTCTTTCTCAGGATCTTGATCTTGAACAGAGTCACCATCATCTTCCTCGTCAGGATCTTTCATCTCTGAATCGCCCTCCTAATCCTCTCCATCTTGTTTCCTTTATTTGTTGTCTTTCGGTGACTTAATCACTTGATCCCACATCAACTGGACAGTTCTCATATCCTCATTCTTGTCATTATCTATGTCATTCATTTCAAGATAAGACTTGCGAATTTTGAGCAGGAGCATGGTCAAAACATACCCAATGGGTAAATCTGGGTCGCCGAATCTCAACTTGCAATAATTCACTGACATTTCACATAAGTCATCAACTATCTTAGTATGTAAAGGTTTCAAATAAAAGCAATGTGAACCTTCCGACAACAAACCGTAAACAAGGTTACTCGCCAACATCTTTTTGACCACCTGACACATAACGTCGTGTTCAACACCTTGTGTATTTCCATTCTGGCTCTCAATCTTTTTGTATCACGCAAGAAGTATATCTGATTTTTGAAATTCATAAATTTGTAGTGGTAGGAGAAAGTTACAACTTCTATCATCCATAATTAACTCCATAATACTACCAACAAAAAAATCTGTTCCTGTTTCTGGATCAGGAAATAATCCACGCTGCGAAGGCTGGTAGTGTTGAAATTCCAGTTGTAAATCATCCAAATCAATATATCTAAAAAACTTGACTATCACATGCAGTATGTCTTCCATGAAAAGCTCTAAACGTGTACTTTCAGGAGTACCACCGTTCACAATTGTAAACATGTTATTCAATCTTGTTGTCTTGATGTACACCAACTTGGAGGCATCACTGAGGTTCGCCCAATCGTCAATTATGATGTGGTGAAGTTCTTTGAATCCATGCATGATTTCTTTAACATCGATCTCTTTAAGCAAAAATTTAAGATCCTTGAGTGACTTTCGAGCATCTGAATAATTACTGGATGAATCTATCGAGTCAATATCGTCTAGATAGCTGGTCGTGAAACAATTAATCCGAGTTAACTCACAATCCTCACGCTTCACATAATCAACATGTTCATGTTCATTGTGTTTACTAACTGTAGAAAAATTGGACAAATTCAAAAGAGTCGAAAATACAACCTCATACCACTTGTGAATGATTTTCTGTGGTCTCTTGCTGACAACATTATCAACTAACAATTCATTAACCATACTCAACTCTTTCATCTTTGTTGCCTCTACTTCGGACAAAATCGGAGATAGCTTTTGACAACTCTGTCAAACAAAATAATAGTTTTTCAACTCCACTTTGTTGCATTGTTGTGATATATCAGTGACAAATTAGGTGAAGGGGGTGTTGCTATTATTATGTCTTGAATTTTAAAGGCGAAAAAATGTTGCCCTTTGAGTTGTTTCACGTCTTTCTGTGAATTTCTGAGTCCTGATCGAGTGACTCCTGATTTTCAAGAGCGGAACATTTTGTCATTTTCTGTCATTTTCTGCCATTTTCTGGATGCGTGCCTCTAATTTCCATCGGCGATCTTTTGGGTCTTTGGTCCTTATACATAATGCATAGATGGAGTCACGGACATGGAATGGAGTGGAGGAGAACCCATGTGGGTTTTTTTTTTTTTTTTTTTTTTACCTAATAAAATGTCTTATATTAATTGTAGACTATAAAATCAACGAATTCCAAACGAAGTTGTTTGGATTTCTTATAGATATAAAGAGATATGTATAAAAG
>BCIP01000018.1:575793-634132 GCA_001599995.1 Ambrosiozyma monospora
AACTTAGTATTCCAGTTCACCTTGTTCAAGGGTACCCCAAGGTAAATGAATTGCTCATCAATGGTCTTTTTGATTGGAATGTCCCAATTCTTTATTACTTTATTGTGGGCTCCAACTGTCCCATAGGCTATGGACTTCGATGGATTGAGCCTCAGATTGGAAATACTCTCGAATTCGGAGATTAACTTATGAAATATATCTGCATCCTTCTCATCTGCAACAGTGGCTATAACATCATCGGCCATGAGGATCATCTTCAAGCGTAATAACCCGTCTTCAGTATCTATTCCTTCCAGTGATGAAGAGACCTTGCGATTCAGGGGGTCCATTACTAAAGCAAATAATAGCGGAGATAATGGGTCACCCTGTCTAAGACCTTGTGAGATAGAGAAGGTTGAGCCTAGGAAGTTGTTGACGTAAACTTGTCCCTGTTGTTGCGAGACAATCAACATGATAGCATTAATAATATTCGGTGGCATGGAAATCTGTTCAAGTTGTTGCTGCAAAAACTGATGACTGACTCTGTCAAAGGCTTTCTGAAAGTCCAATTGAAGGATAAATGATTCACGGAAGTCAAGTGGGTCCTGGTTAAGTAAATAAACTGCTTGAAGAAAGTCAGAATGTACCCCCAGTAGTAGGTAGTCGACCAGCAAGTTGTATTATTCTATTGGCATATATCAATATGAGTCTGATCAAACTATATTGCTAGCTTGTTCAATAAAGATTAAATTATGTTTCACCCATTATACAACTCCATATAGCATAGCAATAACGTAACTCAAATTAAATATCTAGCAAGTAGTCTCTCATATATATAGCAACAAAATAATACACACACATACGTAAAAATACAAACAACATCAACATCAACACCAACCTTCTAATCTACCATAGAATCAATAAATCAATTCCTCATCGAATAACAATCATCAACAAACCCACAAAACACCCTCAAATCCTCATCGACGCCATCCTGACCCACGTCTCCACCATCACGGAAACCCCTCTCAACCTTCTGATTAGCGTAACACAACATGTTTCTCTCTTCCTCGCTCAACCCTCGAATCTTTGGTTTTGGTAATGGGATGTCTAATGCTTGGTATAATGCTGCGGTGTTGTACTTGTCGCCCGAGGGAGAGGTGGTAGAGGAGGAGAAGTAGTAGGCTGGTTGTACATCGTACCCGGCTTGGAGTAGCCATGAGTGGATATCAATGTGGTCGCTTGTGTATTTCGAAGACTCCGATTTGGAGGGGAAAGTGAAGTAGTTTGATTGGAGTTGGTGTTGTGGGAAGTTTGAATCAATGCTGGTGTCAACTGTCTCATAATTATCTCCGATTAATTCCATGATCACGTCTCCATCGGAATCTATACGGTTAATTATATCACTATCATTAACTTCCTGTGGATCTTCTTCATCATCATCACTTTCCAGTTCAATAATCTCAACATCTTCCTCATCATCCTCATCATCACCACCAGCACCAACAGCATCATCATCACCATCATCATCAGACGGAACAGATCTACCAGCAACATCAAAAAACTCAAGCAAGTCATGATCATGAAATTGATCATTTCTCAAATACAACAAAAACCAGCCTTCCTTACCCCTATTTCCATCCTTTCCCTTCGCACCTTCACCATCATCCTTACCCACGTCATCATCACAATAAACAATAGAATGACGTCTCTTACACCCATTCCCCAACGCAACAACACCACCACCGACACGACAATTTAAATAGAGACCAAATGAACTTGAACTTCCCAAAATGAAACAATCCCCGAAACACCACAAGAATAAGATTAATTGCGAGATACGGAACTTGTAGATGTGGCCATATGGTGCTAAAAAGAGGTTTTTGACGAATTTGTTGACTGCGTGTTGGTGAGTTGGCGTGATTCCTAGTTGGGCGTCGAGCTGGTCAAGTTGAGCCTGTTGTTGGTGTTGTTGGTCACTTAGATTGGGTTCGCATAGCTCTCTCAAATCTTGTAATTTATTACGAATCAGTTTCAAATTATGACGCATATCATTAGATTTGATTCCATCGAGATGGAACGTTGGTAGTGTTGGTAATTTTGTAGATTGTGAGAATAACAATCTGAATCGTAGTGCGTATGGTGATGATAGTGATGTTGTGGTTATCAATGTTGTGTATTCTTCTTTGTAGTATTCTTGGAGTTCGGTTTCTAGTTGTTTGGTATTGGATGTGGAGATGGTGGGGTTGAGGATTTGTTGGAATTTCGATGGGATTGGGATTTCTAATTTTTGGAATGTTGAGATGATGAATTTTGTTGAAAGGGTTGGGATTTTGGTTGCTGGTGGTGCTGTAGATTTGGTTGTTGCGTTTGTTGAAGACAGTATTGGCATGGAACTGGCACTAGAATTGTTGTTTTTTGAACTTTGGCTGTTTATGGTATCATCACCAGCTGTCAAATCAACCACATCATCATCGTCATCATTTTCCTGTTGCTGATCACCCATTCCATATTTATAACCATCAATATCCAAATCAACGGAAATAGATGTCTCTCTTGAACCATGTCTTTCAGTTTGTTTATTTAAGTCAGCAGAATTAGGAGTCTCCTTCGAACCACGTCCTTTATCTTTATCTTTCTCCTTCTCTTTATCCTTCGCCTGTACCTTCCCATTCCCATTCTCAGTACCCTTATTCTTACCACTACCACCACTTTCCCTCGCCCTAACAAACTCATCAAACCCATCATCAACATCAAACCCACAGAACTTACAACACGCAGCAACATCATGACAATGGCCCCTCTTCGAAGCCTTTGAGAAATACGCAACATCATACTCATGATCAAATTTCAACCACAGTAAAACCTTACATTTCCCGGTACCCGCAGTGGAGGAGTTAACACTACATCCAAGCAACGCGTTTCGAATGTTGTCTTGCCGTTGTTCCACAAAACAGCGACCAAATACGGAGAATAGGAGCGTGAGTTGTGACATTGTGAGTTTTAGTCGTTCACCGACTTTGAGGTTGAAGATTGTGAAGAATGTTATTCGAACTAGTTCAAAACTGTAGGGGTTAAAACTTTGTTGGATAATTTTAGTTCTGTTCGGTTGTCCTGAAGCTGATCCCAACCCTGAACCCTGTTGTTGATGAAAGTTTAACTTACCAAGGATTTCTTTTGCTGTCATTGACTTGTTAATGGAAAAATTCAAGTTTCGATCATCTGGTATATCCACTGGTTTAGCTGACTGGTATCTTTGTTCTGATCTGTGTCTTTTGTTCATCACAGCTTTGATTAATTGGTTTTTCGATGTCGTTGCTTGTGAGCTTTGGGACTGAGATGGGGATTGTTGGGTTGGCGTTGATTGTGGTGGTTTTGGGGGTTGAGTTTGGTGTGGGATTTGTTGTTGCGATCGAACAGGTGTATATGTGTATCTAGTTAAAGGTGATGATCTGGAGGGTCCTGATGGAATTGGTTTTGATGTTGATGATAATAATAATGATGGAATTGGGTGGTTGTGAGATGGACCTTTTGGAATATTTAGTGATGTTGGGCGTGTTGATGATGGTGATGTTGGAATTGGATGTGGATGTGAAGAATTTTGGTGCTGAGCTGGCGATCGTGACATTGGATTGGGGTAGTTGTGAATCTTTATATGTAGTTTCTACTAAGTGTGATTGATCTTCCGTTATGAACGTTTGAACTATATTTTTCGTGAATAGGACAGACACGTTTGAAAATAAATCACTACTGATAATTGTTGTTGTTGAAGTGTTGTGATTCCGCTGGTTCTTTTGGATCAACTATCCAACAGTTGTAAGTTGTAACCAGATTCCAATAAAGTGAAAAGTAATTGTTATGATAAAGCAAGAGAGATCTATTGTTTACACGTTAGACATGCCCACATTGAAAATTACGTGAATGGGTTTCGAATCGCATTCGAAATTATGATTTATTCTCGGTTCGTCAAAAATTCTAATCGACGCACAATCGGCGCGTCGAAATTAATTGTTTTTTTTTTGGTAAAACTAAAATGGAAGGTGGGTGTTTTCATCTGACATCTGCAGTGACCTCTAGCTGAAGCTAGAACTCTTTGCAACTTACATTGATTCATCCATTATCACTTTTGACTCTGATCCTCTCTTTCCATTTCACTGCTGGTTTTGGTATTGTTCATGTCAAAAGAGAACCACGTTGTTGTTAACTGGACGCAGTATTTCCTCACTCGACCTCCACCACGTCTGTTGTTGTTGTTGCCTCTATGCATGCATATCTTTACCGCCATTACCTTTATGTTTGTTCTTGCGGTACTGGTCTACTATCATTAGGGTAAGAATGGCAAACATCGTCGGCAATGAAACGTTAGAACGAATGATTAAAAGCACTATAACCATTTTGTTAAGCTTGACATAAGCCAGTGCCGGAAACCAGACTCTTCTTTCAGTCCCAGACCCCAGATGTTCTTGTGGCATGTGTAAGCAAGTTCAAAAATCCTTTCTTTTATGTCTGGCCAATTGTTTTGGTTGATGGCTGTTGACTTGTTATTGTACCGTCCAATAGGTTGGCTGCATGTTTGCCTTCGTCGTACTCAATCTGGCAGGCTTAAATTCTTTCGTGTGTGGTGGGATTGTTTTCTGTTGTTTTGCCTTGTTGTCATTGGCACGGAACCATATATCCAATATATGGTCGTTCTCTAGCATTCCAATAGTTGCTATTGCTTTTTCTGCATAATGTTTAAATTCCTATAGATTTGGCCTCCCTATCCTTTTTCAAAAGAGAGTCTTTAATAACACTTATGATGTTTGGATGCCACCACCAACACCAACATACCTTATACATTTACTGAATGAACTCATAAATCAAACTTTTTGCATGACCTCAATGACCAGATGGTGCACCCTAAGCTTTTTTGAGTCAATATTTTGGCATCAGGCATTTTTACCACCATATAAAGTCTGGATAGATGATATATATCTGGTACCGTGTTGGCTCAAATCATCCTTTGAAGCAGAACCGCTATTGTCTTGAGTTGACGATCCAATTCATTCCTCCACTTTTGATAGTTGGTACCTTGGATTCCCTTGTGCTTGAGAAGCTTAATGATCTCCAGTTGCTTTTTCAAAGACACTTTCTTCTTCATCTCCGTCGAATGACTTCACAAAAATCGAATTTGAAAAAAGGCTGTAACCATGCATCTCCATCATTTCTGATCAGGTCTTCTTGCCAATCACCATATTGTTGTTTTGTTTTGAATCATCAGCATCACAGTCCACCACCATGAAATCTGGCAATTTTATCTGCTTCCGTAGCTTGTCAAATCTCTAGCAAGCTTTTCCTCAGTTGAATTTTTATTCTCCATTTTCTGATAGTACGTTCTGACCTTTAACACCTTCATATGTCAAAATCGAAGCCTTTTCCCAGAGCAAAAACTTGAAATAACCAGACACTGCTTCAAAACATGTTTGTATAGAATATCCTTTCAAAGAAGCTTCACTTTATCATCCCCATCAAAGGGCTTTACCATCAAAATGTTGAAGAATGCTTCAACCACCTCTTTAAGCACCATTGATTTATTAATTGACCCTTCTACTTAGCTAACAAGCTTTGTTGATTTCACGTACCAATTGTCAGCATAAGATATATGACTTTTTCTGTATAACATATGAGTTTCTACTATATATATAGTTTTGCATACTTGCTGATTTGTTCTACGTGTTTGAACTTCGATAAGTTAGTTGCATTAGCACACCGAACAACTCAGTGCATTACTAAACTTTTTAACGAATTAAATCTTTACCCTTTAAATTAAACCTAGCTAAATTCAATCTATTGTAGGACAATATTCAATTCGTTACTCTTTGCGTTCATATACGTATGTCTGTAGCTCATGCATCTACGGGAGGTATAAGTTATAACCGGTTGACGTTTCAGGCTCTCAGCTTCGATTGTTGCAGGTCTGGTACGGGAAGTTTTGCAATATCGCGTATATACAACTTGTGACTTGTCAAAATCTAGCTCTCTATATTTGTTAAACTTTTTTGGGCATAAAAATGTTCTGTTATATGCCAATTAACGAGGTAACAATTGATTCAGAATATTAACAGAACAGAACAAAAATCTTGAGACTTGAAAATGATTGAAGTATAAAAGGAGTTTTGAATCCTCTCTTGTGATCAAGCTCCAACTTTCAACTCTTTCTTCTACTCCTTCCTCATAACCATCAAAATCCTTTGATTTTTAACCACCAACAGATCTTAACTCAAAATACACCATCGTTATAAGCTGAACAATATATTCTTCAACAATGGGTTACATGTTCATTTCAACAAGACGCGATGTTAAGATACCATCTGAAAAAAATCCAAAAGTCAAAGTCTCTTTGGTCATTGATCAATATGTTATGGTTTCAAACTCTCTAAACTACCCACCGGTTGACCAGCCTGTTCCAAATCCTTTGATTGATGACAATGTTGAATTCATATCAAGGATCCCAGAAACTGTTCAACGTAAAGATGCTGGTGTTAAAGTTCAAAAGTCGATAAGAGGTTATTGTGGAAGATTCTGCTTTCACAAATGGTTCGGTGGTTACTTTAACTGCAACCAGTTGATCAGCGAGAGTGTTTCAGATAATGAGATCAATTGGGATCTGAGTTGTCCAAATCCAACCTTGAAACCAATGAGAGAACAAGTGAATGGGACCACAATTGATTCATTTTGCCCTGAAAGTGCTGGCAGTGATGGTAATGGTACTGTTGTTGAAAATGAGCATGATCTGCCAGTTGAACAGGATGATCATGAACATATGGAGAAAACCTATGAGAGTGATTGTGATGGTACTGTCGGTGAACAAAAGAAAGAACTTTGGGGATTGAATACAGTCAAGCAGAAGCTTCATAACAACTTTTCCAAATTTGCAGAACAGTGCCTTGTTGAAGATATGAATAATGATGACGATAACGTTGTTTCTCCTCCACATTCTACAATTCCAACCCTTGATGATGGGTTTTACAGACTTGCAGAGCCACCTCTCCACTTGGCACTAGCCCGAGCACCAGCACCAGCTCAAGTTCCAGTTCCAGCACCAACACTATCTTCAAACCCAGCTCCGGCTTCAAACCCATCTCAAAACCCTGTTACAGAGAATTATGCTTGCACACCAACCTTCAGTCTTAAAGAGGCTGACTTGAGTGACGAATTAGCAGAAGCCCAACTATTTTTCTCAGCTGTTTCAAATATCTGTGAAGCTAATCAAAAGAGTGTCATCGGTAATCCATCTGAGTCACAATACCAGTCTCCTAAGATAAAACAATATGCCAATAAACAAAACATCGGTACAAAAATGCATTGTCATCAGCCATCGACAGCTTAGTTTTCAAAAAAGTTTGGGATTTCACTGGTGGAAAGCAGTCACTAAAATGCAGAAAACAGAAATCACGGAGATCATCCAACTTTCCAAAAGAATCATGCATTTGTAGAAGAAACTTCAGGCTTGAATATCCCGATATCGAAAAGTGATCATTGGCATTGACTGATTGGTATGTTTGAAACTGTAGTATATTGAGATTGGTTGTTCGTTCATATCCACATGTGTTTATAGTAGTAATTCTTTGTCTATTTGCTTGTTTATTTGTTCTAATTCTAAGTTTTCTTATGTTTGATTTTATAATTGATGTTGTAAATTCTTGAAATATATCTTCTTCGTTATTGAAATTCAAGACACGTATGAAGTTGAATTCATTGTACTATTAATTGATGTTGTTTTTCACTGGCTATTTTGGTTGAACCAAGTATCCAGCAAGCACATTCAACCGCGTAAGGTGATTGTCGGTTGTGATAATGCAAGAACATTGTTATACACACACTCCAAGTTGTTCGATAATTCGATTCCATATAGAAATTTGAAAATTCTAATGAAATATCGACGCGAATTTAGAGCTCTAGCTAGAGATCTAACTCTCTCTAGATCGATACATCTGTGAAAGTTTCTGTTACATAATTTCCAATTGAAATTTGTAAATTTCATTAATCCCAAATATTGCACATTAGATTCCTATCAGGATCACATTAGCAAAATATATGTTGTATAAATCGGATGTTTATATACTTATATGAACAGCTAGAGCAGAAGTTGGAACAGAACAAAAAAGTATACCATACTATCTGGTTCTCTCGAATGAAATAGCTCCAAGTTCAAGCTTTAATATATGGGAATTCCAAATTTCGAGGATGAACTGTAAAAGTTTCTGTTAAAATCCCCTCTGTTGTCACTAGTTGTGAAGCATTGTACCAAATTAATAACATGGGTATGAACATATTCTGTTATATGCAGAGTTATATATCAATTTGTGATTAGTTCAAGCTAAATATGAACAGAACAGACCAAAAATTTTGACACTTGAAGATGGGTGGACTATAAAAGGAGGTCTGAATTCTCTCTTGCATTCAAACATCATCTTTCAACTCTTTTCTTCATATATACTGCTCAATTCCTTATATCCATCAACCCTTTGATTCTTCGTCATCAACCTCTTCACTCAAGAAACATTCACCAATTTGAACAATATCCAAAAATGACTTCCAAATGCTATAAACAATCCCTGTCAGGTAAGCGCACTATTCAACATCCTTTGCTGACTGATCATCATTCTTCCATTCCATCCAAGAGAAAGCCAGCTTTTGCACAAACCGTTCAGGATCCATTGCTTACTGACGCATGGGATGATGACGAGTATCCAACTGTTGCAAAAACTGTTCAAAATGTTTTGCCACCCATTGATGAAAAAGATGCTGATGCTGAGGTTCATAAGTATAGCAGAGCAAGGGGATTCCACAGAAACTTTTATCCGCATAGATGGTTTGGTGGTTACTTTAACAACGGAATCAACTTAGAAAGTGAGGGTATTCCGGAGAATAAAATCAAATGGGACCTGGCTGCTCCTTATCCAACATTGAAACCTACCAGAAGACAAGTGATGGCCACTAAAATGGTGAAATTGCATCCACAGAAACAAGTCATTCGCCCATTAAAGTCTGATGAAAAGCAACCCCACAAATGCCAGTATCCAGATAAAGCACGCACTCTACCATCAAAGTCCGGGGAGAACCAACCAAGCAGATGTAAGTTTCCAGATGAAGAAGGCATTTGCAATCTGAAGACTGTTCCCAAAGGCCAGTATCCAAACAAACCATGCAATTGTTCATTGCCAAACTCTCAGTGTGAAGAATCTCAAGCCCAGCTGCAAGCTCTGACTTTTTATAGAAAAGACCAAATTGATGTCTTGTTGCGTTCTCTTACCAAAAAGATAAACCAACTTGAAGGTAAGAAAAAATGATGGGAATTTAGGTGCAGCATGAAGCTTCTTCTTAATTAGCATGTGTTGGTGTTGTGAATCATGTTCGTGTCGATCAGAATTTGAGACACGTTTGAAATTGGAGCCATTAATGTATTGATTGATGTTATTTTCTCTTATACTTCATACCTAGTAATTGTTAAAGTAAGTTCAGCTTCATAATTACATCTACTTGAAATTCACAATTACATTTACTTGAAATTGGTTATTTTTCTCATTATCAAGTTATTTACAACAATTTGTTTGATTCGATGGGTCAATTGTTCTACCATTCCATTTTTCATAGTGAATGGTAAATTCTTCTGCAATTATGTGGTTTTTGGAGTATATAGGTATGCCTTTGAATAACTCTAGATTGTTGTGAGGGTTCCAATGGCTAGTGATATGGATGACTTTGGATTGAATTTCCCCTGGTTCCGGGCCGTGCTTGACTGTGTTCGACTTCTGATACTCGATCCGGATGGTTCACCTTTATGACCAGCCAAGTCGATGAGCTCTAATGGATGCACAACGTCAGGATTTTTGGTGATGTTAACCGACTTCAAGTTATGATTTCTCTTGCTGGAGTGACACTCAGAAGACGATTTTCTTTCCTTTTCTCCTTTGACGTTTCTCTTCGAGTTGTTTATTTCCCAATGTGTATACTCGCTGATTTGTTCTGTGTGTTTGATCTATTTAGAGATTACTAGCACACCGAACAACTCAGCGCAGTACACTTTTGTTATTTTTTATAAATCTATCATATTAATATCATTAGGGAAACTTCAATTATATATGTAGGACGTATACTACGATCACATTGCAATAAAATAATTACCCCTGATCGAGTATCTAATTACTACAAAATATGCGCCTGCTTGCTAGCTAGCTTCGATGCTGTCAGCTTTGAAGTTTCCAATTTCAGCATGTATATATACTGATGCAATATTAAATCATTTTGGTATAGCTATAGTTATATAGCAATAGATACATATACACATGATGTGGCGAATTAACTAGCCATATCCGATATGGCATAAATTGTTGTACGCGTATATAAAATGTATGAGATAAATTCGATATATAAAAGGTCAATCTTCTCGCTCCTCGGGAGGCAAAACATTATACAAATTTCTAGCATAATACATAAAATGATCAAGATCATCTTTAATCCTAATATCTAAGTGATCTCCTTCAATCAACAATGTTGTTGTAACTTCCGTTAACATCCTAACTGTTTCTCGACTCAATCTTTGAGGGTTGTCGAAATATGAATCAGGTAACGTCCAATTCTCTATATCTTCCACCAGGCCCCTAATGGTATTGGTGTTAGGTTCAGTTGTTGTTGTTGTTGTTGTGTTAGGTGCTGGTTTTGGCTCAGGATCTGCCTCTGGGGCCGGGGTGGAACTTGCTTCTTGATCCAAGATGTAGTTGTGAACAGCAACTGTGGCAGAAGAGGGTTGACCATTATCGGCTTCAGGTTCGGTTTCATTGTCATCAGTTGGTTCATCTTCGGTTAATACATTCCCATCGGCATCACCATCTTGTAGGTCACCAACAACCGTTTGATCTGGCTCGTAATCGACATTCATTCTTGAATCGTCTGGAACTTCAACTGATTCCAACGTATCATCAACACTATTATTGACGTTGGCATCACCATTGACAAGATTTAGCTCGGGGACATTAGGAGCAGCAGGGGCAGAGGTTCTTGTTGAATTATTGTTGTCGCTGTTGTGATTGCTGTTATTATCATCGTCAATCACGATAACGTTGTTGATATTGCTAACATTACTGATGTTACTATGTCCATCACTGTCATGACCAGTTGTATTATCTTTGTTATCATGAAGCATCTTGGATTTCGCCTTTGCAAATGAATCAAATGTGACAGCAAGACGACTCCCTGTGGTCTGTTGTATAGAACTGGAATTGCCATTATTTGCATTATCAGCAATGTTTGAACCACCGGAACTGTTGTCTTTTAAGGTGTTGGTAACAGTACTTGTGCTTTCAGTATTGGCTGTTGCGGTAGTGGCATTCTCGTTTCCAACTGCATTAACATCGGTGTTGACAGAACAGGAAGCAACCTCATCGGTACCAGTAGGATTGATGGTATTAGGAGCATTAGTTGCATTGGAGTCAGCTTCCATGGACGTATAAATAGTATCAACTGAACTTTCTCTGACTTTATTAGGGGCGGTAACTGCCCTAGCAGCATCAACAGTACTGGGGCTATTGCTTGATACAGGTTGCGCTTCATTAAGGGTGCCTATAGTAGTGCTAGCGGCTGGTGTAACAGATGATTGCCCAGTACTGCTAGTACCAGTTGAAGACGGTTGTGAGATGCTTGATTCCGGAGCCCTGGTTTGAGTTTGTGATGGGACGGGACCTTTTGAACCGGCTTCAAGTGAATTAGGATTATATCGAGTATTTTCAGAAAAGTTGACTTGTGGCCCAACAGCTGGGAAGCTAGTTTGGACTTGGTTCGTGGTCAGCGTAGGGTCAGCATTCTGTAATCCAACACTAGTGGGATGAGTTGGAACATTGGTGGAGCTTGTAGCAGTTGAATTTCTGTTTTGCTGATTTGTTAAGTTTCCTTCAACGGTTTTTGCAGGAAGTGGTAGCCCAGCAACTTTCAAAGCGTGTAAATAAGAATGAGTATGAGCAGTTAACGTTGAACCACTCACATAAAAGAAATTTCTATCACCATCATACCTCACAGTAAACTGATATTTGCATTTATAAACCAAGCAATTCAAATGGAAACAATAACTCAACTGAGGATCAGCATCCACTGTAAAACATTTCTTCAAAACCGAAATTGTCTCTATAAATTGTCCACATTTGAATCTCAATGGTTTATCGCACTCTGGTTTAAGCATCATTTTCAATATTGCAGCTATTTCCAATAGTCTCTTTTTTTCGAGTACTATACCGAAAGAATCCCAATGAGCCAAGCTTGTCTTCAATTTCGGTATCACCATATCGGTAGCGAAAACAAAACCTAGCTTTGAACCCTTCAAATAATCATGTTCTTGAAGTGTGACTGGAATAGATTTCTCATACCAAGTTTTCAAATTTGGCATATTCTTAACGGCATGCATTAAAGTTCCTGAGCCTGGAGTAGCTGGGCTTGTACTCTTATTCGCTTCCGTTTCATTGAGGACATCAGCACTCTCTTCCTGATCACTCAGTCCTTCATCACTGTCATAAATACGTGCATTGGACAACTTTCTTTTCTTTTGAATAACTTTTCTCTTCGAAATGTCCTGTTGATTAGTTCCATCTTCAAGGGGTTTGTTTCTAATACCATCTGAACTCTTTGATACACCTCTATCATTGCTATTATTATCTGCCACACGATCAGGGGTTGTACTCTTTGTACGCTTAGGTATCGGGAGAACACATTCGTCATCACTAAGTCTCTTCTTCGATGTCTTAGTTGAATCACTGCTTTGATCATTGCTCACCACAACTTCATGCCTCTTAATGGAACCCCTTGATTCGGCCACAGCCACTTCACACTTCTTCAAATTAGCACGATAATCATGATTATGCGAGCTTCCATATAGACTTTTCGTCAAATAGCAAACATTTCTGGAAACATCAAAAATCAGACAAAAACTCAACCCACATTCAACATTTTTCTCAGGTGGCATACAAACACAATTCAGAAAAATGACGTTGGAAGCGCTTGAACGAATAAAACGGAACGTGTTTCTGTAAATCGACAACAATTGAAGAATCTGTGATATCGAGAGTATAAAACGTCCTTGGCTGGTACTGTAGAAAATATTGCGATATGCAGTCTCTATAGTTTTTAGTGGATCAAGTTTAACGTTCTTGTGAGACGCAAAATAGCCATCCAGAGTAGCTATCCAATCAGTTCCGTAATTCATGTGGCTGAAATCCAAAGTGAAACTTGGATCGTCTGGGATATTCACTGGTATACCTGAATGGGTCTCTGTGGTGTTTCTTTGAATATTGTTAAATATGTGCGGAACTGTGGTGCGCATGTAAGAAAAATGGGGATCCACTGAAGGAAACACAGGCATCTGAACTGTGACTGGGGCAGGTCTGTTAGTTGTAAAAGGAGTCGATATTAGGGATGTATTGTAAATTTGGGTTCGAGATTCTTGGTGATATTGAACTGGTTGTTGGGGTGCCTGTTGCTGATAAGCTGATTGTTGTGGTATACCTTGCTGATGAAGTGATAGTTGGGGTATTCCTTGCTGCACTGATTGTTGGGGTATCCCTTGCTGAACTGGTAGTTGTGGCATCCCTTGCTGGAAAACTGATTGTTGTGATGGCCCTTGTAGGTAGTGGTACTGTTGTTGTTGTTGAGGTTGAGGTTGGGGTTGAGGTTGTTCCTTTGGTCCCTTCAATGGTTGTTGAGAATCTAGGTCCAGTACATCCTTACTCACAAAAAGATCTTTGTTCAACGCATGATTATGTTCTTTATCGTCCAACTTGGTTAAACAGACATAATCCAAATACTCGTTTCCAAACACAAATGTGACCAAAAACTTCACTTGGCATCTAACACCATTCGATTGTTGAGCACAAACGAAAACAATACCCAGATCAGAAACATATCTCATCAACAAAAACTCTGATCTGAAAACCAAGAAGAACTGGAAGAACTGTGAAGGCGAAAATTCATAAGTCATACCAGATTTCATGGAATGGACCTCTGCATATGTATCTTGGATGAATCTCATTGCTTTGTGTGGCTTGATGGGGTTTCTCTTTCTAAATGTGCTGATCTCATTCAAAATCGATTTGGCGTGCCTATCTTGTTCAACTGAAATATACTGCACATTATGGTGTATGTTAACTTGTAATGGATAAGCAGCTGTCTCTTTAAATACGGCTTTTTTGGAATCATCGAGTATTTCAGGAGGTAGAGTCATAACGGTCGACATCACTGGTGCTAGATGGTCCAGCGTGTTGCGTAATTCATGGTCAGGATGGCCATTTTGACTGCTGTTTGGTGGTGTTTGCGTTTGTGTTGATAAAGGGAAGTCTTTCTGTAGCATTTGTGAAGCTTGTTGGAAAGCAGATGGCTGCTGTTTTGGTAGATGGTAGTACTGTAGAATTCATAATGGCAACTCTAGCCCAAATTTACGCGTC
The DNA here is from genome assembly GCA_001599995.1 of Ambrosiozyma monospora. Lineage (NCBI taxonomy): Eukaryota > Fungi > Ascomycota > Pichiomycetes > Pichiales > Pichiaceae > Ambrosiozyma > Ambrosiozyma monospora. Next base: position 590,238 of record BCIP01000018.1, read on the forward strand.
AGCTGTTGAATTTGAAAAAAATGTTGATCGAGCGAGTGCGGCTGGATAATGGTCCATGGATTACATTTTCCACTTTTCATGTTAATTTCTTGATTTATTGGACTCTGGCTGGCAGCTGCTTAGTGCTGGCTCGGCCAAAAACTATTTAAATTCTCAATTTGAAAGGCAAAAATAAAGCAAAGATTAACTCAAATTACAAACAAACAACATAGTTCTCAATATAAAACAAAAAAACGCATTCCACAAATTTAACGATCATAGAAGCCTTTTAAACAATCTCCCAATGACATTACGAAATGAATTAATATCATCAATTGAAGACTCAGGGAATGTATCTAATTGATGCGTCACTAATTGAGCTACTTCTTGCACTCTTGCAATCTGAACATCTGTCAAATCTACTAACTCATCAAAACAAGGCACCTTACTTCTAGAACCATTGACACCGTTGGCAGTAGGTTTCTCTCCATGATTAACGGAACCATTACCAACAGTTGAAGCACCATTTGCTATATGATGTTCAGTCACTCCAGAGTCTCCATTAGCAACAGAATCATCAACCATTTCCACATCTGAATCACCATCTGGTATAGATTGGTCAACTTCACCATCGGGACCAGCATCATCAAAAAAGTCCCCGCCATCTGCCTCAGGTATATGATCACCCACTTCAACTTCACCGTTAGCACCCGCATCCTGTGCAGAGACATGTTCTTCATCTTGGTTGGCGCTGGAATCGGCATTAGCAATGTTACTGCTATCAGGCATACCTAAAAATTGGTAAAGTGAAGCGTCGTCCAATTTGTCTGATTGAACCAACCAATCTAAGTCCAATTTGGAAGCGTTTTCAGAGATCAATCTTTCAGCGTGTCCCACGAAATGGCCATTGCTGGGTGTAGTTGTTGCTTGTGCAGATACGTTTAAAACTTGGACACGACCACGATGCCGAGTTTCAGTAGGATTGACAGCTGGTGAAGTACCAGTTCTGGTGGTAGATGTATGAGCTGGAGCTTGAACAGATAAAAAAACTTGTTTCCCTCTTTTGCTCTGTGATTCTGGTGCATCATTGGAGGTTCTCTTTCTTGTATTGTTTGCATTATCTCTTGTGGTATCTAGTATTGACTCAACCTTGACTTCCTGTTTCACGATGGAAATCTCTTCAACATCATCGGTCTCCTTAGAGGCATCATTGGAGGTCTCTTCAGCGACATTATCGTGAGCCAATTCATCGAAGCTATGATTGTGATTCACACCAGCAGTACTCTTGAAACAATAATATAGGTCTCTGCTTGAATCGAATCGTAAAGTGAAGTCAAAATCACAACCACGTTTAGAGCAGATCAAACGTGTTGTATGGTTCTCATCATCTTGTTCCACGTCAAGGGATTTATACCCAGCAGCCAAAAGTTGACACAATTGAGATAATTCGAATTTATATGTGGCTTCATTCTGTTGGAAAAACACTTTCTTAAATATAACCATAAGTGTCTCTATTTCCTTCGGCAATAGTCTTGTGTGTAAGAGCAGTAAACTTTTGTTAGTTACCTCGTTTATTGGTTCAAAAAAATCAGATCTGAGTTTAATTTCTTTCACTGGAACAGATTTCTGGAATAACAGGGTGATAGGATCATCTTTTGGTTGACTTTCAATAACAGCAACAGGTGTGTTTTCTTTTTCTTTTGAAGCCTCTCTGCTGTCATTAACTTCAACAACAACATCACCATCACTCATATCAACAACTTTGTCTATCAGCTCAATTGTTTCATCCTCCACCTTGTACTGCTTATCGTCAAAGAACTTTTCAATTGTGGTTTCAACAGAATGACAATGTGGCTTAATATTGGCTCTTACAAGAGTAACCGAACTGTTCTTAATAACCTTCATCCAATAACGAGCATGACACGTGGTGTCAGTTCCTTCCTTTTTCATTTCACATTTCAAAACCACGTTTTTCTCATCTGATTTATCTCTAAACTCAAAGCATTTCCCAAAAACCTGCATGAACTGGCATAACTGAGAAAAATTGAATTTGCATTTGCGTTTCTGGCTTACTGGTAAACCATGAACTTCTTTCATAGCTTCTTTGATCTTATCTTTGTTTTTCAACGGTTTCGATGGGTCATTGATATGTTGTTTCAAAACCGAAACGATTTGTTCTATTGGGGTCTCTTTACTGCTTGTGTCAATTTCAATGTCGAAAGATGGGTCTGTTGGAATTTCGACCTCTAATATCTGTTTTTGTTTTTCGGTGTTTGCATTGTTACAAGTGGTTTCTCTTGGTGGCATGTTTGTTGATTGTTGATTGCTTTCTGATGCTTATTTGTGTGTGTTTGAAGTTTGAAAAATATGTTGTTTGTGTAATCGAGAATCGATTATTATCGTCAAAGACTAAAGTTCGCGTTAGAAAAAAAGAAGAAGAAAACTTTGGATTCGTGTTAGTAGTTAATGGCACTGGTGACGCGCGTATTGTACTTACTTACTGGATGGATGAACTATGAACTCATTATATGGTTTAAACGTACTGAAGTAATATAGATCTTGAAGTTACTAGTATTAGTGTCAAAAGTTAAAAATAATAAATGTACAATATAAAAGTAAAACATAAAAAAAGCAATAAGCTCAAACAAAACAAACAAAAAACAAACAAAAACAAACAAAAACAGAGACAAACAAATCAAAATATAAAACACAAATCAAGGCAAACAAATCAATAAAGTGAAAGAAAAAAGCAATATACTATACACACCACACAACATCAAACCTAATGGGCATCATGGCATCTTCTTTGTTTCCATGAAAGCCTAATAACGACGACGTCTACTTCTTCTTGTTCCCCTAGTATCCCTCTTTTCAACCTTAGCACTCTTTACAGTCTTCGAAGCTCTCTTCTTGGAATTAGTTGAGGCCTTCTCCTTCTTAGCAACCACTTCCTCTTCCTCCTCTTCAACATCAACATCAACATCAACATCATTATCGTCCTCGTCATCATTCTTGGAACGGCCGAACCCATCTTGAATCTTAGTCAAATAGTAGAACAAAGCATGAATATCGCCTTGACACTCAGGTTCAAATTGATCAATGTGGTTAATCAATTGATCAGTCACATTCTTCAATGTTTTAACTTGGAACTCGTTCAATTTTTCAGGGTGATCACCGATGACTGGAGCAGCAAGGGAAACCATAGCATTGCTCTTGTTTGTTGGAACCACAGCCATGGAGTGTGATGATCTTGGTTCTTCTTCTTCTTCTTCATCATCAGCTGATGATGATAAAGAAGTGACTTTTCTACCTCTGGTTCTGGAACCGACACTTGAATTTCTACTGGACTTAGAACCAGACTTGGCTTTAAAACTGGACTTGGAGCTTGAACCAGATCCAGTTCTTGTTCTTCTGGAGGCAAACCCATCATCATCGCCAGAACCAATACCACTGGATTCATCCAGATCAAGGGATTCAGGAGAAACAAATTCAGAAGCCTCATAATCATCAAGTCCACCAACATCGAGATCATCAGCGGCTTCTTCAAATGATGGGTCAAGAATGAAAATGTTCTCTGAGTCAGAAGAACTTGATTCAACAATCATGGATCTTGTTCTTCTGGTAGGTGATGATGGAGCAACGGCAGCCTTAGACTTAGACTTAGCCTTGACCTTAGGCTTAACATTAGAGTTAGATTTGGACTTAGACTTGGTACTGGTTGTGGCTGTGGTTGTGGTTGTGTCAGGTTCAATGAAATCGGCAATGACATCGTCAACTAGAGAATAGCTCAACTTCTCAAGAATCTTCTGGGCATCTCGAGTATAAGAGGCTTCGACCTTTTTGGTTCTTGTCAAGATGAAGTCGTTTGAATCTGGGTAGTATCTAGCGGTAAATTGGTCAAATGGCATGTACCGTTCCTGAGACATCAAAGTGAATCCAATCTCGTTTTTATCGGAGGACAATGGTTCAGTTTCAAAAATATCGTAACATAATCTTAACAGTTGGATCAATTGAGAATCGGTGAACAAATGTTTCCCATCAGGCTCATCGAAAAACACAAGCTCAAATGTATCGGTGACTGCAGAAGAAACCGGTTTGGAAGATGACCCGTAGCTTAATTTCTTCAATTTGGCCTCGATTTCAGATAACAAGGACTCACTGTCGACAACCTGTGCTTTTCTGATTCTGTGGGTGCTTAAGTTTGGAATGTTAACTGGGATAGTATCGGTCTTCTTGAAACTTTTGGTGTTGGATTCTGATTCGCTTTCCTCTTCTTCATTGTTGACAGAAGTGTTCTTATTGTTGGTCTCCTCATTCACATGATCTTGTTCTTCTTCACTATCTTCATTCTCAACAAACAAACTGTCAGCTTTCTTCTTCTTTTGTTTCTTTTGGGTAAGAGACTCCAATTCAGGTTCATCACTTTCAACTTCAGTCTCTTTAGCAGTAGCACTCGCGTTATCCTTCTGCAACAAGAACAAACCATACAACTGAGTATAATCAATGATATACTTAGTATAGTTCTCATTTCCACGAGCATCATAAGTGATATAACTGAGATGAACAATAGGTTGAGAGTCATCACCAAACATCAAGAACTTCTCACTATGGACAACCAACAACTGGACCAATTGAGTAGGAGTGAAACAATAGATCGAATCAGGATCACTGATGAAAATCATATCAAAAGTCTCATTGATACCTCTCAATTGACCAGAACTCATCAAAGACATGATGTTATTGATGGTATTTCTAATGAAATCAACAATCATAGCACCGGTGGTGTTTGGCTTCATCACCAAGTTGTACAATGAATCATCCTCGATTTCAACATCAATGGCATGATCCAACATCTCTTTGATTTCCTTAGCCTTGTTGTTGTTCTTCTTCACTTTGCCAACTGCACGAACGGTCTTTTTCTGTTGTTTCTTCTTTGGTGGTTCCTTGTTGGCTTCTTTGTCTTTGTTGGTTTGTAAACGTCTCTTCAAAGTACGAGCTGGTTGATGTGATGGTGTAGTCTTGGTCTTCTTGGAACTGGACTTTGATTCAGGGGTCTTCTTCACAGGAGTTGGATCAGTCTTCTTTTTTGGTGTTTCTTTAGCAGACTTCTCTGGGGCAGGACCAGGGGCAGAAGAGGAGGAAGCAGCAGCAGCTTTATTATGAGACTTGTGGGCACCGTTATGCAAAGCAAAAAAAGCAGAAATTCTCTTAGCTGAAGAGCCAGTCAGGGAAGGTTCAACGATACTTGAGATGAATTCATCAGAGCTCGTGATGTTATACTTGGAAGGAGGCTTGGTAGGAAAAGACAATTGTTTTGGTTTATGAAGTTTCTTGTTACAGTAAACAAGGGCATCATTCAATGGTTCAGAATGAGAAGGAGCACTCTTAATTGTCTTTTCAAACAAAAATTGTTTTGAAGCTTGAAGGTATTGCATGTTCAACTTGAAAGCACAAATGACACCATCATTGGCACTCAACAAACATTGCAAGTAAATGGCCAGACCGAACTTATTACCATAGACGTCAAAGGCATCTTTATGAACAGCGAGCAATTGAACAACTTGAGAAACCGTTCCCACAAAATGCTTACCTTGTTGCATATTGTACAACTTCATGTAATCACTGTTAATATTGGTGATTTCCTCATCAGTGAAATCATCAAGGGTGATATTCTTGGTCTTCTCTTGAAGCTCAGTGACGATCAAACTAGCATTGGTCGCAGCAGTCAAATCAATATCATACTTGGGGTTGTCAACAGCTTCGAACTTTTGAGCAGCAATAGGTAATCTTTCTTTAGTACCTGGAGAAGCATTTAACACAGAAGGATTAGTAGTGACCTCCTTTGGACTCTTGGCTAAAACAGGTGCAGCTGGAGTCTTTGGGGTCTTTGGAGATTTTGGTGGGTTTGGGGACTTTGTTTTTGGAGGATTCAAGAAAGCTGAGAAAAGACCGTCACGAGGTTCAGGAGTAGAAACAGCTTTGGGTGATGTATGGACACTATTGCTCTTACTGGTAGAAACAGTATTGCCGGCACTGTTGCTGTCGGAAGTAGTGGAAGTGGAGTTAGTGTTGTTAGTTGATTTGTCAGAAGTGGAGTTGGTGGTGCTGTTGTTGTTGTTGGAAGAGCGAAACACGTCGGAGGTTGGTGAAGAAGTTGAAGTTGAAATTGAAGCAGAGCCATGCAATTTGTTGTGCAAGTTTTGCAGTTGTTTTCTAATACTTCCACGTGAGTTCAGTGCCTCATAGTTCTTATCAACGGGCAAACTAGTTCTGTTCAAAGCACTCTTGGTCAATGGATGTGGGAGAGTGCTGGAAGATGGGTTGGTGCTTGTTGAAGGAGCAGAAGCAGAAGCAGAAGGCTTCTCTGGAGCTGAGCTTGGTGGGTTGACAGGTTTCGTGTTTTGAGTAGCGGTGGTGTTGGTGTTGGTGTTGGTGTTGGTGTTGGTGTTGACATTACTGTTGACAGTGACGTCAGTAGGGGCCTTCTTTGGAGATTCAGAGCCCATTTCTTATCAAGATGGAATCTAACACTGAGTGATTGATGGACGAGGAACAAACAGAGTGACTTGATCAGTTTTGGAAAAAAGGAAATATTGTTGTTGTGTTAGTTTTGACGTTTCGAAGTTTCACAGTGGAAGACTCGTGAGACGACTCGTGATTAGTGAGTCGAATTCAGAATTGGCACAACGCGAGAAAATTCGAAAATTAGGGTAAGTAAGTACGCGCACGTTGATCGTTGATCGTTGATTCTTGATTCTTGAACCTGACAGATGATAGGCTGATTCCAAACACCCTCTGGTCCCAATTACTTGTGTTGTGTAATTTAAATACATCTCAAAAATGAAAAATAAATTATAATCATACTATACAAAATTAAAAGTAAAATAATACATATGCAAATTAAAAAGTGAACGCGTACACACACGCCAAACTATAAAAAAACAGGGGAAAAATACTAACACAAAAATAGTAAATTTTTTAAAAACACATAAAAAAATGAAAAAAAAAAAACATAAGCACAATTAAAAAAAGCAAAGTACCAGCAAATCAATTATTAATCTTCTCTTTGACCATTACTCGAACCATTACCACCAGCAGACCCATTAGCCGAAGATACTTGACGAGCTTGACGCTCCTTCTGCTCTTTGAAGAAATCAAGAATTTTCTGTGCATAAATAACATAACCAAACATATCGTTCTTAGTCTTCTTTTCATATTTATCAAACTCAAAACCTACCTTTGTCAAAACATTAGATAACAGACGATTGTCTTCATTGCTGAGAGGGGGGACATAAAGCTTTTCAACTTCATTTATTCCAACCTGTCCATTATCAACTTCACCATTTGGTTTACCATCGCCATTTACATTGCCATTTGCAAGTTCAAATTCAGTACTACTGTTTGGGACTCTTTGTCTCTTTCTTCTTTGACCATCATTCTCAGATTCTGAATCATCACGCACTCTTCTATTACCATTCAACTGTGAATCAGCAGCCATTCTTCTATTATCATTAGACTCTGAATCAGCAGCCACTATAGTATTACCACTCAACTGTGAATCATCACCCACTCTGTTATTACCCTTCGTCTGATCAGCATCCACACTTCTACTATCATTCGACAGTGAATCATCACTCACTCTTCTACTACCATTCGACAGTGAATCATCATCCACTCCTCTACCACCACTCGACCGCAAATCATCACGCACACTTCCACCACCACTCGACACTGAATCCAACACTGGACTCACCGTATCCGGTATATCCAACCCGAACAAAAGTTCCTTAGGTAACCCAGCAGAAGGTTGTGGTATTTTAGCAGGAGCAGGTTCACGAATAGTGATTGGTGTTCGTATAGGAAGTATGGAAATCAATGCTGATAAATCACATGGTCTCGGAATAAGGTATCTGTCTCCAGCTGGCCCTGGCTCTACTTGATATGGTCTTTCTCTGTTTGTGAATTGTTGCTGTGTTTGTTGCTGGTGATATAGGTATGGGATTGAGTGTGGGATTGGGTGTGGGTTTGATGGTGGGATTGGATTTGTTTGTGGGATTGAGGTTGGGTGTAGATTTGGTTGTGAGATTGGATTTGGTTGTGGGCTTGATTGTGGGTGTGGTTGGTTGCGTTGGGTACTGCAAGGAGGTATGCTGTTGCGATTGCGTTGTGGAATGGTGATGGTCACTGGTAGAGATGGTCGGCGCTGTAGTAATGGTGGAGACGATTGGAGTTGTCTTTGAGTTTGGGTTTGGCTCTGCGTTGTAGAAAGAGACGGTGTTTGCGATTGTGATACTGTTGATGTTCTAGTAGTGGTGTCAGTGGAGTTAGTTATACTTGTGGTGGCTGATGGTGCCTGAACTGCCTGAACTGGAGTCTTTTGTTTGTTCTTCCCACCGACTGACCTCTGTTGTCTTTTACTTTGTCTACCACGTCTATTCGATGACCAAATAGATTCAAGACCAGTAGTGATATCACCTTCTAAATGTCTAGCTCTATAACGTGCCTCTCTTGAACTGGATCCAGAAATGGTAATAATTTCATCATCGGAATCGTCGTCGGCGTCTTGGTGGCCATTGTTGTTGTTGGGGGTGGAAGTGGAAGTGAAAGTGGAGGCGGAGGTTGATGTGGAGTTGGAGGTTGGTCTGGAATTAGCATTACCAGCGCTAGAACCAGAAGTCGAAGCAGAAGAAGGTGGTGCAGGAGAATTAGCAGTGGATGTATGTCTAGATCTAACAGACAGAGGGATATCATCATTAACTGAATTTGAACTATCGACACCAGACTCATTATCATCTGATTCGGGCCCAGTCCTCTGGGTGGCATTAGAACGGGCACTGGTATTGGTATCAAGGGGTAGCGTCTCTTGATATGCAAGTGCAGGTACTCTTGTATCCTTACTTGAAAAATTAGAACGCTTCACAATTTCCTTGAACCCATGAGAATGAGCTTTCGAGCTGGACGCGGCTTTTTCTAAATAGTAGCAACCATCAGAAGGTTCAAACACAAACCGAGCCTTGAAATTGCACTTGGACAAAGTAGACTTTCCTTTCATATTAGGGGAACAATGGCAGTATAATATCTTAGACTTGATTGGGTTGCCATATAGAGTGAAGAGATTTTGAGTAAAATATAAAAGCTGAACCAATTGAGAAATCGTAAACCTAAAACAAGACGCATCTTTGATGTAGTAAAGTTTCTTGAATGCGTTGAAACATGAGTATCTTTGTTCTTGTTTCATGGAATCGAACGCAGGTTTCGTTTTTTCGATTTTGGCTCTGATTCGCTGTAAGACTTCGGTACCTATTTCAGTGTCTTTGATTTTCATATCAAACTTGCGGTCATTTGGAATTCCAATGGATTCGATCGTTGACCATTTATTGGGTTGTATTCTTGCCACTTTCGTTGTACCAGATGTCTTCTTTGTTGTTTTATGTGTTTTGGCCTTGGAATGTGACTTTGCTGCCGTTGTTGCTGAATGGTGAGCTGTCTTTGCAGCTGTTGTTGTTGATTTATGTGCTGTCTTCGTCTTTGCTGTTGTTGCTGATTTATGACTAGTTGATGTTACCTTATGAGCTGTCGTTGCCGTTTCTGTTACTGATGATGATGATGTTTTATGTTGATTATGACGTTGATCAGTCTTCTTATGAGTAGTATGAGTGGCATGTTTGCTGTTATCCACATTTGGATCCACTTTTAGGGGAATCCCATGACTCTCCAACAAAACGTGAATATTGTGAGAATGTGAAATGATCTTAGTGGCAGGCTTATCCCACAAGAAAACATTGTAATCCTTATCATACAACAACCGATACTGTACATCACATGTTTTTTTACCTTCATATGGAGTACAACGGAGATCAATGTACATGGCAGTCTTTCTACCAACCATAGTAAACGCTTTCCCATAAACACAAAGCAATTGTGTGACTTGAGAAGGTGTAAACTTGAAGATATCTTCAGATGCAGAACCCATATTGAAAATGGCCTTATACGTGGAATGAATGGAGTCTAGTTGTGGTTGGGTCATGTTCGTAACCTTATGACACTCCATCATCGATTTCAACAATAATTCAATGTTTCTACCATATGGTTCGACAACTTCCAATGAATACAGTTTGTCCTCTGGGATAGTCACAACTTTAGCTCTCTCAAGCCTTCTCTCTGTGCGTCGACCATTGTAATTCATGTTCGAGTTCAAAGAAGGCAAGGTTAAATCATGATGTGTAGCAGTAGCAGTTGGTGCCGTTGTCGTTGTTGCTGTAGCGGTGCTGTTGTTAGTGTCGGCATTCGTGTTGGTGTTGGTGTTGGTATCGGTATTGGTGTCGGTGTCGGTATTCGTGTTGGTGTTGGCATCTGTGTTCGTTTTGGTATCTGTATTGATGTTGAAATCTGTATTGGTGTTGGAATCTGTATTGGTGTTGGAATCTGTATTGGTGTTGGGGTTGGTGTTCGTCGTCGGCGTTGGACCTGAACCATTTGGAGCGTTCGAATTTGATCCCAAGTCAGCAGTGGTTGATCCTCCCAAATTAGTAGTACCACTCGGCATAATGTTTTATAATCTCAAATCCATTGATATCCCAACTCTATGGAATCGTTCTTGCTGTAGTGTTGAATTGTGATGAGAATGTAGGAAACTTAATCAACTTGTTGAAAACTTTTGTTGTTTATGTTAGTAACAATTTGTTCTGAATTAAAACATTCTTTGGAAGATAAAACAGAGCGGGAACAGCGTGTGTCGTGGTGCAAAACATACCAGATCAAGTGGAAATAAGTGTTGGCGACTTGATGTTGTGAATTTGATACAAATCTGATGGATTTTGGTGTTTCATCACCTTTCTACATTACGTGAACCGTGTAGTGCATGGTCTTCGTAGCGTGTCTGTCGACCAGATCGCCATGTGCATTGCGTAATCAATTGCGTAACTTTCCTTTTGACAACATAAATCGTCGCATTATGAAGTCGATTTATCGACTCAATGAGGCCTATCCGCACAGCCAAGTACTTTCCTTTTCCAGCCAATTGGGAAATGCCGTACTTGTCTGTATAGCGAAATCCGCGCGATGTGTACGTTGCTACCCAAAAGTATAAAATTTAAACGAACTGTTCGTCAATGGTGTTTCTGCCGTACCCTTGATGAACTGAATTTAAAATTACAATCAATAAATAATCTGTTGAATTGCATTTCAATTGTTAAATTGACCAGACGGAGACCGGTGTTTGATTTATATTTTTTCTCAAAAATTTGGGACTGAACGTTGGAAAAATTTTCATGCAAATCGAATTTCTTGAGAATCGTCAAATTAGTTGAAGTAGATGTGCCATGGTTGAGATCCCGGTCACTGGTCAGTCTTCAGAATTCACGCTTAGCTATAAATTATAGCTTCCAAATTATTAAAGGAGTTTTAAAATATTGTCTGTTTACGCGATAATTAGTTTTAATAGTTCTGAAAGTTATAACCTTATTTTTCAGTACATAAGTGATGTTTGGTCTGGATTTTATTGATAAATAACGAATCGAACGATTCATGATAGAATTGTATTAAATTAAAAACTCGTAAATAACTATATAAAATGCAAAACAGAAAAGCAAATTAGCAAAAAAAAAAAGCAGCAAGATGTATATCATGTAGAGTATATTTGACGAATTGTATGGGGTTTGAAGATGCAGAAAAGTATGAATGATCATTAAGGTATATATATCAATCAGTCCTTTTTACCAAATTGAGGAAGTGGCAATGGCTTGACGACAAAGTACGAGTTGGTTGGATCAGCTAAACCAGCATAAACATTGTACATACCAAAGACACCAGACATAAGACAGAAGAAACCACCAGCTTTGTAAACCTTAACGGAACCAAGGAATTGACCGATACAGAAAAGCAAGATGAACATCCAAACACAGAACATCAAGATAGTCAATGGCCAAGTTGATCTCCAAGTGGTAACCCATAAAATGAAAGAGAAGATAACCCAAGGTAAGAAGTATAGAGCAACGGATTGAGCATATTCTTCAGTGGTTGAATAAGCAGCGATTTGTCCACCAACATCCATCAATAAGAAAGAGTAAGAAGAATAGAAACCACCGAATAAAAGGAAAGTAAGACAAGCCCAAGTGTTACCAATGATGAAACATAAGATACCAACAATCAATTCAACCAAACCAGAGGTAGTCAACAAAGCACCAATCAAGATGTTAGCGTGAGTGACACTCTTAGCGTGCATTTCAACCAATCCCAAAGTAATGGTGGTACATGAGAAAGCAGCTAGACCGGAAGACACAGGGTCGGCATAGTTTTTGGATTGCGGTGTTTGTTTTCTTGTTCCAACAGTCAAAGAACCACCAAAAGCATAGATGAACTCTTCTTTGTCAATGGCTTGATCATTGATGTAAATGTTTTTGGCGTCGTGTCTGAAAGTTGATGATGAGGTTTGACTTGGACGACTGTCACCTTTTTCTAAATCAGGTTCGTAAACGTTATCAGACATGTTGATATTATATGTTTGTTGTTATGTGAAATTTCTTTTGATGGAAATTGAAATTGTCAATCTTGAAAAGAACCTGGGAAAAAAGAATTTTCTCTTGAAAGCTAATGGAGAAATCTTCTTCTTTTTATACTGCAGTACTCAACTTTGAATTGAAGAAGTACAGTTTTAAGAAGAAGAAAAAACATCACCTTATAGCCTCTTGGACTCACCGAGCATTGGACAATAGTACACCATTAAGAAACCCCATTGAAACAGGCAGATGGTTATTGAAAATCAAGGTTTTACATTGTATCGGGCAGGAGTTTAACAATAAAAAAACTTCGGAGTACGTTCTTCAAAAGATCCGGCCGGCATACCCGCACCCCTCTGCCCTGGTAAGGAACTGGTAAGCGGCCCAGGCAGCACCACTGCACCCCACCTCATAGGGCTATAATTAAAGATCCAGTTTCCTCATGTGGCATAATTACGGTAGAGATTCAGTTAAACGAGAGAATCATGATCAGCTATACGTTAGCTACATGTGCAGAAAAAACACGCAAATTGATTTAGTTACGTACGTGATATGATTGTATCTGTGTGATTGGCTGTATAGGCTTTTTATTTCTAGGAGAACGTCATCAAAACTGATGTTTGTGTCGGCGGCCGTGCAAATATTGAAAGACCGTACTGTGAGTCTGTGAGAACCCCGGAAGACGGAATCTCGGGGCACGGATCAGGTAATAGGGGTGTGGTTAGGGTCATTGGGGGTGGTCGCCCTCCTCAAGACAGCCTTACTAGAGGTAGCTGTGGTTCCCCAGATGGCACGTCTTCAATAATCTGATGGCTGGCTACTGTATAAATAACTCAAGAATCATCATCATTAATTCATTTTTTAATGAACATTATCGAATACCAAGCACAAAGTTCCGGATGTGCATATGTATACGCTCAACAAAAATGGAGCCAACTCCGGCCGAAAAAAAAAAATTCGAACTTGTGTTGTCTCTGCGGCTGGTTGGCCCAGTGACTGTGCCATTGTGGCTGGTGGCAGTTTTTTTTTTCAAAAATATTATTCTCGTTTTTTTGCTAATTTTCTTTAATCCGGGAACGGGGTTTGAACTGAAAAAATTAAGTTGATACGTACCTAGAGTACCGTATATTTTCAATTTATATCGGCTATTGAATTTATAAATATTGATATAATATTATAATAATTTTATACGAATCTCTCTATCTATATATATAAGCTAATTTGAAATTGCACGCAAAGAAAAATGACCAATTGTCTCTGCCCGATATTATAACCAATTCTATATATATGAAAAAAAATTATATATATGCATACATATAGATGTCCATCTGTCCACATGAAAAACTGGTTACTGAGACAGCTTGCTTCCCTTGGCACTTTAAATTGACAAATTCAGGTGGTGCATTTTAGAATTGGGTTTTTCATCATCCAAACTTGACGGTCCATAGATTTGGCATGTTTGAAAGCTGAACTGATTCAATTTATGAAAAATATGAGCCTTCTTTTTAATGAGAATTTCATCGAGCAAATATAGGTAAAATATATATATATATATATTGAAATTAATTCTCATTTAACTAAGTGCAGCTATACTGTTTTTGAAAAATTGAAAGTCTTCAAGCTATAACTATATTTCTAGAGTTTTATGCACATACAATTTTTGAATTTGATTTGGCTATATGTAATTTTCTAATTTATATTCAAATAATTAATAATCTACTTACAGCTCTTGATGATTTTCACTGTAACGTTTAGTATAATCAAATGTATAGCTTTATATTATTTAATTCATAGAATTAATTTGTTAAAAAAAATAGAAGACTCGCATATTTTCACAAGTTTTCATTTTTGGATTTTTGAAATTGTATACAAATTAAATTTAATTAATTACAATATTAATTTAAAATTTATATGAAGTTATTTAATTAGTTTTAGTATTTACACTTTTGTTTCTCATCCAAGTTATTTTTACTTTTCTGAATTAATATAAGTTCGCAGTTTTTGAAAAACAGCTAGCTAAAAAGGGAATTAAAAATGTAACTTTTAATTAGTATTTTTTTTTTTTTTTTTACCAAAAAGTTACAAATCTTTAAATTACATTTTTATAATATTGTTCCAGGCACCCAAAAAGTTTGACATGTAACGTTGGACAAATTTGGTTTGAGACAATTAATTAATAAAGCTAAATTTACATATCTTCATATCCTTGCACATTTTTACGTATTTTTACAAATTAATTTATCTTTTGATTTCTTACAAACTAATTTACGTATATTTTGATTTTTCATTTACATTAATTAATTTACATAGCTGGGAACTTTCAGCTATATTATACATATTATATATATAGTACTGAAATTTGAATTTAAAATATCAATTAATTGTTTATTATGTTGATTAAATGTCCACGGGGTTTCTTGAGTACATATATATCAATAGTAAATATGGGTACCTTGGGCGACCTCCTTAAATTGACCGTGTGCAATGCATTCGAAATCCTTCTTGGTAGACTTCAAATTCAAAGAAACCAGTTTCTTCGTAGGCATGGAAAAGACATCATCCAATTCTTCCAATGTCTTACCTTTAGTCTCAACGACAAACATAATTTGGTAAATGAAACCAAGAACGGCAATACCACCATAGAAACCTAAAGTTAAACCTGTCTTGGTGAACTTATCAAACATATCATTGAAGTTGTATGTAATGACAAAAGTCCATAAGAATAAACCACCTGATGAAACAGTCATACCGTAAGATCTCAAATAGTTGGGAAACACTTCAGTCGGAACAACCCAAGTTGCTGTAGAATAAGAACCGAAGAAACCCATATACAAGATGACACCAGTCAAGTACAAACCTTTAGCAGCGGGTGCGGTAATTGGAACCTGGTATGAAACACCCAAGAAAATCAAACCGACGAAGAAACCAGGTAAACAGAAATTACACCAGAAACGTCTACCACACTTATCCATCCATAAGATAGCTGGAATCGTACCTAGCAATAATGATGCACCACCGACTAACGACATAAAGACTGAATTCTTAGTGCTAAAACCGATGGAGGCCATAAGTGTTGACATATAGTACATGACGGCATTGACACCAGTGAATTGACCTAGGAAAATCATAATGAAGGCATAGATGATGGATCTTCTGGCTCTCGGAACAGTGAAGAAGTCCATCCATAAGTGTTTTCTTGTTTCATGAGTACCACTTTGTTCTGTGAAACGAGTTGATTCAACCAATTCTAAGAATTCTAACTTGTTGTCCAAATCATCCATATTTCTCAAAGTCTTCCAGATACGATATGCTGCACCTGTCTTCTTCTGAATAACGACTAAGTAACGTGGAGACTCAGGCAAGAAGAACATACCGGTAAGTAATAATGTTGAGAAGAATAAAGATGAACCCAAGATATATCTCCAGGCACCTTTCAAGTTGTAAAACATGGCAGCAATGGCATATCCAAACACTTCACCTAATGCAATATTGAACTGGAATAGGGAAGTCAGGTTACCCCTGATATGTCTTGGAGAACATTCTGAAACATAAGCTGGAATAATGGATTCTAAACCAATACCAATACCGATAAAGAAACGACCAGTGTAAAGTTGATGAACTGTTTGAGCTGCAGCACAAATGATACCACCGATAGTATAAGAAACACAAGAGATCATGATTGAGAACCTTCTACCAAACAATTGATTCAATGGAGATATCAAAATAGCTCCAGCGATGGCACCAATTGCAACTAAAGATGAAACCAATGATTGTTCATGACTGGTCAAATGGAAATCTTGTTCCAAGAAGACGGTGGCACCAGAGATCAAAGATTGATCAGCACCGGAAAGCATACCACCAATAGAAGCAAAGGCTGCTAGCATGTATGACATGTGAACTTTGTTTTTGAACGACACTTTGAACCCAGTGTCTAACAGTACTCTATCCCATAGTGTCTTGTTGTGTTTTGATTCTTCCGCCAGTTGTTCAAATTCATCAAATTTGGCTTGGATCTTAGGAGCTAGACCAGCTAATTGCTCCTCTTGATCCAACTTCTGGTTCAGGTCGGAAACAGATGAACTTTCACTGTTGTGTGATTTTGTTTCTGAGATAATTTCTGATTTTGGCTTGTCTGACATATACTGATTATTGTTTTGAGAATTGTGTCTCTGTCAAATGGTATCGTTGAAGAAATAATGCTGTAGACAATCAAACGACTTTCCCGGATTATCTAAGAGTTGGAAACTTGCTTCGTTTTATATATGCAATGTAGATTTTTGAGATTTGCTTCGAAGTGCATAAGGAAGAAAGATATGAGAGAAATGACGTATGAGAACCCACCAAAGAGCACAGCTTGAATCATCAGTAGGCACGATCAGAGAATAGATGGCAAAGATTGCATTGACTGAACTGTAATATTGATTCGTCGGGTGGATAAACTCACTAGCTCGCATGGACAGGACAGAAAACTGTGGGCAAATTTGACCTGAGTCCGAAATTGATTTGGGGAAGGATATATTCGGGGAACAAAGTCGGCGGGAGACAAAAAGCTGTATTCACTAGCTTAAAACAATTTGAGATCGTTCATATAAGCACAGTGCAACATTTCGAATAGTGAACACCCGGTTAGTTGAGCTGCTAGAGAGTTCCTTTATAGTCGGTTAGCCTTCACCAAAAAGAGAAACCAAATATATATACCACCTCTAAATCAAAAGTGTACTTGTGCAAATACCAGTTCTTGTGAAAATGTTGTATGTGTTTCGGCATATTGGTATGTTGAAGCTGGACTTTGACATGACCCATGCAGTTAGCTGACAACCAAAGATTTCACATATTGCTAATGATACGAAGTGGTGGAGAGAATTTGAAACTCTTTGTGGGCCATGACAACTGGACTCCTGGAAGTGGTTGTTATGGATCCCGTGAATTAAGGTATTAGTTTAAGGGTTGAACTTAAATCACCCCATAGGTTCTCTAACAAAATTTGCTGAACATGTATGGACAAAAATTGTTTCCAGTTGGTGATAATTATATGGTAATGTTGGATCAATGCAAACTGCCCAATGATATATCTAGTATATTGGTTGGTGGATGGTAAGAGAAAGCATTTTGTGTGGCAGTTTGTTAATGAATCATTATGAATCATGAATCTATGACTCAAGTTTGATTAAAAATTTTGTCAAACCTCACACGGAAAAAACAGCTAGTTCCAGATTCCAATCACCAGTCTGGACGGAGCGTCTAACCTGCTCATGTTTGGATTCACCGTACCAATATGACGTAACAAATCATGAACTATATCTACATTTGATAGGATAAAAAGAAGTGGCATGATCATATACTTGGTTCTTTTCAAAAATATCTAATTACCAACCCTTTAAATCTACAACGTTCTCGTAACTTTAATCAAACTCACACTAGCGCTAGGATTATTTATGGGCGGTCTTCTCTTGGCTTTCTTGTGTTTTTTTTGTGCCAAGTCTAGTTACTAGTTCAAGCAGCTTGTAAGTTGTGTCTGTATCTGAAGCTAGAATAAATGTCGAATATTCACCATGGATGGCATAAGCATGCGTTATTGTGTATTTTCAGAGCTTTAGTGTGTGTTTTCGTTTTCGTTGACTTCAAAGTGACCAGTATGATTTCTATTCCAGCTAGCTCGGCAAAAAAAAAAAGATCAGATGAAAGTTGAACGGTGAATCAATTCTGGCCATTAATATATATCAACATGCAATACAATATAAACATGAACATGAACATGAACATGAACAACCCAAACACATCAAAGAACACCAATCCAATATCTGAACCACTATTTTTTTCTTTCGTCAAGAAGAATTAACAATTCCAGCTGATCAACTATGGCCGGAGGAGTTAAAGATGCATCCTATAGCTGGAAATTGGTAATTCGAGTCTTAGAACTTAGAACTTAGAACTCGGCGCTCGCGCGACGCGCAACAATTTTATTTCAATTGAAAAAGTTGCGAAGAATTGAAACTTGACTTGAAATTCTATTTGCCGCCCTTGTAAATTTGGAGACTACACTTAAGAAAACCGAATTCATATTTCAACATGCAATATATACATGTATACATGAACAACTCAAACACATCTGAGAACGTCAATTCAATAGTTGAATCACCCTTTTTTGTTGGTCGAAAAAAGAAAAAAAGTCACAATCAGTTGATCAACAACCATGGTGGGAAGAGTTAAAGATCCATCCAAGTTCAACACCAAGCGATCACAACAGCAAAAGCACCAGACACTGTCGAAACTTACAGGTCAACCAGCCTGGAAGATACATCCCATCAGCGCAGGCTATGACAGAGTTTGGCCTTTACGAGAGTTCTCCATCCCGGTTCAAATTCCAGAAGATTCTTCATTCACCATTCCAGCAGCCGACGACAAGAGAACATCACGTCAGTTGTATGTTCAAATATGTGATTTAATCCGTGCGATTCCCCACGATTCAATATCAGAAAAACAAATTGAGCTGCTAACTGATTATTATAAGAGAATATTTTTCACTGATGTCAATCATGTGTTCAAATTCACACCTTCTCAGTTACTACAATTTCTCTATCTGTTTTTGAATAATTTCACTGCTATGCATAATCAGAAAAAGGCCATATATTTGCTTTGTGCTTGCAAGCTTGAGAAGCAAAAGCGTTGCCCTGTTACGTATGCTATACACTATGATGTTCAAGATGATGTGTATTATGTTCGCCCTACAAAAGAGATAGACCACAATCATGACCTCGATGTTGCGATTCGACGGATCTTAACATTTGGATACGGTGCACAAGAAGGTCACAAGTCATCAATTGGAAGAAGAGCCAACATACTAACTTATATGACAGGCCGTTGTATCCCACTCGAAATCCCAGAAGACAACAGATTTTCACTTACCTTGACCAAACAAATGTCGGCACAAGATATCGTCTCCAAACTACGGTTTCTTCTCAAAAGCATACCACCAGCTGACGACATTCATTCTTCCATACATAAGACATTCGAAATATTGTTCAAAATAACAGATGAAACTTTCTATATGAGCCCTTCACAGCTGTGCCAATTACTCCAAGTGTATCAAAATTGCTTGAAGATTGACCCCAACACTGATAGACATACCACTAATTTGTTTTGTTCTCCATCTATGTTCGGATCATCTGTGAATTTAGGTAAATGCGATTTCCGATTGACAATCACCCCTGACCATATCAGACAGCAGTTTTACATTTCATATTTGGGTGGAAAGCATACACATGGAATTGAATATTGTGCTTTGAAATGTGGAATAGACCCGTCGATATTTGGAGTTAGTGAAGTAAAGCCAAGACAAATGGTTGTTTCAAATCGCAAAACCAAAGTGGCAAAACCGACCAAGACTGGAAAAGTAGTGAAACGGAAACTGCATTTTAGATTGGATCTTTCTTTTCTTGAAGTTGCTAACTCATCCGAGCCCATTGATATCCCTCATGACCCCTCACTTGACTTTCAGATGGACCCATCTATGAAGGCCAAAGATTTGATCTCAAACCTGAAAGCTAAATATTTCATGAGAGTTAAATCAGCAGTTTTCCATCCAAGTATTCACAGAACATTTGCCCAAGTATTTTACATTAAGCACAAAATTTACCGTTTCACAGTATCACAGCTTTGTCAGCTTCTTTTTGCATATAGAGAATGTTTTTGGTTAATCCAAAAACCACGCGTTGAACATAGAGGCTTGACAATTTTTGCATGTTGCTCATGCTGTAGGGCATCCTGTTCCTTGACTGCGGATTTCGACAAACAGGTATTTTATTGGAGGAAAATAGGCGATCCTCTTGTTATTCAACAGCATCCGCACTCTTTTGAAGAGACCATCAAGAAAGCTGGATTTGAAATTGATCAGCTGAGTCTGGATTTGAAAACACTTATTGGCCGTGATGATCTAATTTTTTCCCATGAGACCTGAAGATATAATGTTAGCTTTACAGGTTAATGATGAACGTGGTTGGTTAACTACAGACAATTTGCACTCTAAGTACTAGCCTAAGAATCATTTCCAATTTGATTAATTTTACTTCGATGGAAAATCACAGCCATATATGAATCCATGATAAACAGATGTGTTTGGTCTTTACAATATTACAACTAGATTTGAGACATTCCCACCGTTCTTTCTCATTTTATAGCAATTTGCAGTTGTTTAGTGAATACCAATTAACATATTTTGGAGAACTCTATGAAGCTATACCCATCTATTTTTCAATTGATGTACTTCAGCTGGAGAAAGGTTTGCATTTGTGAAAATGACTCAAACGCCAGATTCAAATTAGCTGCACACTCCACCAAAAGCGCGACTCGCGCGCCTATTTGAGCTTTCTTCGTTCTGACATTTGAATAGTTTTCCTGGTCCATTTTTCACCACTGAAACGTTTCATGGCTGGACTAATTTCGTTGAATGTTTGGTCACGAAAAGTTTCTGGTAAGACAAAAGTATCGTACTCAAATTTTCACCACCAGTTTTTTGATCTGTTTCCCCAACATTACAAAAATTACAACAGAACAGAAATAATTTTACCTATCACTATAATTCACAACAGCAAAAAAATGGTCTTGAAGGAAAATGGTATAAATTGCCACCCATTTCCCACATTTTCAGGATTATTTGTTTCCCAACTGTCTAACTTCTTCTTTCATCATCACTCTATTTTCTTAACCACCAAAAAAACTATCACTTTTTCTATAACTCTCAATCAACTTTCAAATAAGCTTTACCCAACTCAAACTTTCAAAGATGGCTCCAATTCCAGTTTTATTAACTTCTTTCCTTGCCTCAATCATTTCTTCCGAAACCAGATCATATGATGATGAATACAGCACATTAACCGAAACAGAATCATTTGTTAACGAACCAATCTTCACCACCTGTGTGGGAAAATCCAAGTTGCCTATCTTTTCTCCAGCACCGACAACTGTAATTGATACTATTGTCGCCACCACTACTGCTAGTGTTTCCATCTCTACTTTTGTTCCTATTGCCACTACCACTACAACTACTGAAGCTGATGATAATGCTGCCGTTGAAAGTTCACTCAATGAATCTAATGATGGTGTTTTCATGAATGGTTTATTGAGATTCCTCTTTGGTAGACAATATGAAATGGAATATCAAGGTTGCTGGACTGCTGGTATGAATCAACTTACCGGTGAGCTTACTGGTACTTTCGATGAGGATGAATTGATGTTTCAAACCATGTCTGAACTGACCTCAGTTACTTCTGATGCTATTCCAATTCCTTTTATCTCAAATTCCATGTCTTCTGTTACTGTTACTGCCTCTGTTTCTAATTCTGTTTCCATTTCCACTTTTGTTCCTACTGCCACCGCAACCACCAATGGAGTTGCTGGAGCTTTGGTTGATAAACCTTATGACTTTGCAAATTTAGTCATTGAATCTGATAAGGCTGCTTTTATGGAGGGAATAATGAGATTTCTTTTCGGAAGACAATATGAGATGGAATATCAAGGCCGTTGGACAGCCGGTTTGCATCAATTCACAGGAGAGCTTACTGATACTTTTGATGAAGATGATTTAATGTTTGAAACCATGTCCGATTTGATCACTACTACTTCTGATGCCACCGTTACCTCTACTGTCAGCTCTACTCCATCTGTTCCTGACTCTATGCCTGCTGTCACCGTTACTGACTCTAGTTTTGTCTCTGATTTCAACTCGAATTCAGAATCTGATTTGAATGAATATCAAGAAAACAATATGATTAAAAGAGAAGAAGACCAATTCATCCAATTTCAAAACTTGCAGGACCTAATTGATTCAATTCCAACACCATCATCTTTTTCTGAGACTGCAACAACCTCAAGCTCAACAGATTCCAGCACAGAAACCGTGAAAGAACAAAACCCTGCCAAACCCACCACTTCCTCAGTCGCCAAGACAACAAATGTCAGAATCGAGTTCAAAAAGACCAGATTCGGTACTAGAAATTCAAGATTAGTTGCTTCAGTTTGTATCGTTTTGCTCCTTGGTTGTATTGGTTTCATGTCCATCATCTATATGTTCTATCGTAAGATGCAACCAACTCCAACTAGTTCTAGTTATGTTTGATATACAAGCTAGCTGTATGAAACTTGAAATGCCTCAAACAAGATAAAGATAAAAATACAGAAAAAAATTCAAAACACCATTCAAAAGATTAAAAAAATCAGATCAGTTTATTGTTAACAACACATGTATTTCCTTGCGTTTATTCTTCCACCTTTTTTTTCAATTCATTTATTGTTTTAGTATAGTAGTAAAAGTTATTCCTTCCGTTTTTTATATAACCTTGAATTTATGTTTTACAGTCTTCGATAATATTAAAACTTCGATCTGCACATACATCAAACATGTTACTATACAAACTGCATGGCCAGATCCGTCATGTCGTACCAGGATCGATATACTTACCGTATGTAGCCATAAACATTGTTGATTTGATGGAGCTCTAGTGGCTCAAGTTTGTTTTGTGGTTCAACACCATATATGCAAGACTTAACTGTATATGCTGCTTCTAATTTGCATTGCCTATATTAGTATCAGACTGAATCCTATAGACGACATATTAATCATCGTAAATGACAATTTTCAAAAGCAATATAAAGGCAACATCCAGGAATACCTATTTGAGTCAATAAGATTTATTAAGCTTGACAACCCAACTTTATTAATCAGCATTCAAAGGTTGTCAGGAAGAGGCATAGCACGTCTAATTTCAATACTGTAATGATTCATATCACTAAGGAAACCAAGACTCAAGCAGGTAGCTTTAATTCATCACCATGAGCAATTATCTCCACAAACGGTAAACCACAGGTGAGAGACCCTAGTCACACCAGCATATACCGTACTTCAGAATATGTAGAAAACATGGCTTCGATGATAGCTTATGCCAATATCATTGAGGTTAAACTCAATTTATCACTTCCAAATTAACTGCCTCAAGAAACCTTCACATGTAAAAAACAACAATTACCCAAGCTTGAAGCCAACACCAGTGACAATATATACTTGTCCAATCATAAATGACAGTTGAGTCAACAAGTTGTAAACAAGCCATCTTGGTTTATAAAGATCTCACAAAAGCAAGATGAAAATAGATGAAAGACGTCACTTGAAGGTATAGGGTTGGTGCGGTGGTGGTGAATCGATCTGTCAATGTGTGGCAATATTCTTTATTCAGGTACCAAGAACAGTTTGCAAGTCCCCAAAATGGCACTCATGATTCCAAGCTGTCATTCTCAGATTTAATTGTTATGTATTCTCGAGGATAAATGTTGACAACATGACAACCACACCCATTTAGGCACAGGACATGGGTTTTCACCGCTGACGGCTCACTCGGCTTTCGTCAATATTGTTTCAACTGTTCAGATTTCTTTGACACATTTGTAAACACAAGTAATTATAGAACTCAACGTATATGTGGGGATCGAGAATTGTGTTTTGTTGGGCCTTGAGTCTTGGTACCGATGACGTCTGATTTGAACTTTGCCTTGTTTCCAAATGTCATGGGCTATGGAATTTGGATGGATGGTGCGATGATATACCTGTGATAATAACAATTTGCAGTTCAAAACTTCAGAATATATTTGTTCTCAAATGCTGTGTAGCTTTAACATATATATTGAGTTGATTTTGAAGCCATGTTAAAGCTTGAAAGATGTTTTTGCTGTTGTTGTTGGTCTCTGGACATTAATGCATAGCCTCGATTTGCTTATCGACCGACTTCTTGGTAATCCGTGAGAATACATGCAGGCCACACATCGAATGAAGAGAATGTTAGAATGAAGGTGATTGATGAAGATGGTAGAGATTGACGTGACAGTTGTAACTTGTCATTCTCATCGAACAGCTGGCAATCGGTTGGATGTATTAACCAAGTATTGTTGATTCCACGTACTGTGATCCGCTGGCCTCTGGTTGAATGAATTTTGTTGATTTACCCACTGGGCAAAAAACGTGGGCATTTGTGTGGGCTTGAGGCTGGAAAGTCAGCCAAAGTGCCGCAAAAAAGGCGCAAACAGAGCCGCAGTTACACAAATTGACTGCCCAAGAAAGAACATAACGCCGCTCCCCGCCTACTCTTAAAATCATTCCTGTTGCAAACTTGGCCGGGCCAGGCTGGGACCGCTGGTCTGGTTTTTGAATCAAATTTGAACCTTCTTTCTTCCCTGGTCTGGTCCTATAGATGATCTAAATGATGATGACCTGGAAATGGAAACTTTCAAAGAACCAGGCTCAATTACAATGCTGAACAACTCACAACAATTGCTTATAATAACAACAACTCACCAAAATTCAGCTTGATTTAGCCAATGTCCCATTCTTTATAACCTCAGCACACCAGTTTGCAAGCTTATCATCGGCTTAAAAATTTAGCCTAGTGAACAGTGAACACCTGCTTAGAACAGAACAACAACAAATCATTCCAATTGAGTTTACCTGGCTAGCTGGTACGCTGGCTTTTACAAAGGATCAACCCGAAGGTCGTTCTCTAGCTAGAGTTGTACAGCTCTCCTGTGAGTCCTGTATAGGTGGTTTTGAAAAGCTTTGAACTTGGGACACAAGCACAAGCGAATTTCATTTTGGCACTGGCCCAAATGATTGGCTGGCCGGTATTCACTAAGGTGGGCCTAATGCAGAGAACGATTGAATTTGAACACATATGGCCAATGGCCATTCTGGACCAAGAGACAGGGTACTAGATCCCATGTGATGGATGGCTGGACGGTCGTAGGTTGGATACGTATACCTACGTGCCTATTTTTAAACGAGTGATGGCATTCCTGATCCATCTTGATCTATAAAAGAGTGTTGATGTCCTCATTGTTTCCTGTTTTGATCCGTGTTTGTCTGTTGTGTTTACTATGTTGCTCATGGGCATAACCATCTTCATTCCTTTGATTTACAACATTGAACAATTGTCACTCCTTTAGATCACAATTCAAAATGTATGTTCCGATAATTTTTTTTTCAACATGCATGTTCTATTTTTGTCAAATTTTGCACATTCCATTCCATCATTATGATTTTCAATTACTAACAACGACTCAAATGGTTCAGGATCTCTTTATTTGCACTCCCTTCAACTCAAACAACAACTATCTCATTTTCTCAAACGTCTCTACATCTTCCTTCTCAATCACCATTCACAACAACAGCCCAAACAAGTTCAAGTGATCCAAGACAAACAGCAGACCTCATCCTAACCATTTCATACCTCACATCACTCTTCATAATAACGTACATCCAGATCAAACTCACTGTTCCATTCAGATACATCAACATGCGTAAGATCAACTGGAGATGTCTATCATGGATCATACTTAACACATGTGTGGTTGACTACGTTGCTCACCTAGAATTTAAGTTTGTGTTATGTGGTTTCACTGATATTTACAATACCAATGGTGGCTCAAGTAAGACGGGAGAATTTTTTGAGAATATTGATTTGAGATATGTGATGTTGTCATTTTTCTTGTTCATCAGTTTATTTTTGATCCTATGGTTTCAATATTCTGATGATGAGGATGAGAAAGTGGAGTTAAAGAAGAAAGATCAATTTATGGGTTGGGATTGGATCGTTGATAAGAAGGACTACGATTATGATGAATCGGATTTCTATGATGTTGATAATTTCGATTATTTGGTCCTCACTGTGTGAGTTGAACCAATGATTGATTATTGATCTCTGCTGCAAACATTGACTTGTTTGTGGCTAGCTGCTAATTGCCATATACTGTTCCACTAATTGCTAATACTTATACCGGATAACTGAACACACACCATCATTCATAATCATGAATACAGCTTAATTTCCTTAATGGATAATCACCACCACCACTACCACTACCATCACATCATCGTCACGCATTGTATGATTCAACAATTAACACTTGATATTTATCATTCAACAAGTTATTGAATCTATGCTATGATATTTCCAACAATATTCCTTTCAAGTTTTTATTTATCAATTTGTTTCAAAAACAACAACATTATATCTTTCCAAAATTACATCACGCACGAGTATCCATCTACCACTATCATCAACAACCAATTCAATTCAATGCCTCTTTTCCATGAATTGAATCTCTGACATGTTTTTTTACTAATTAATCGATTTGCTTTTCTGATCTCCGCCTTTTCCACGACTTCCATATCTACAAACTTACAATTTATGCCCTGGCCCTTGGGGGCCTTACTGTTCTTTCTATATCAAATTATCCCTTTTCAAATCACTTGCATTTTTTACTAGATGAGAATTATTACAATATTACTTACACCAACTATGACATCGGGTTTTCTTTTTTTGTCGCTTTTATATTTTTCAGGTTTATGTCTACTCTTTTCTCTTTTTCTTTTACTTTCTAGCTTTCATGTTTTCATTTTACTTATACAGTTTCTTTCAATGCAAACTATATAAACGAACGACCATATATTATCTTAAATTTAAAATAACGAATGGAGAATAGAACTTTCAGGCTTCTCTTATATGCCATAATTGGTGTGCTAAATTCAAATGAGGCCAGTTGGTCCTTGTACTGGAATTTGAGGCCAGGTTGCTGTTCTCTGACCTAATTTAGAACTTATAATCTGAACTGTTGAGGAAAATCGAGACTCAAGACTGACCGGGAACCAGCTCCCACGTACCGATTCATAAAGTAAATAAATTTTCAAACCGTCAATCTTATTGCTGAGACTGTGGGCCTTGATTCTGTTGTTGGAGTCTGGTATTTATGATATCTTAAAAAAATCTCTTGGTCCATTCAGCTTGTTGTTCAGGAGTTAAGTTTTTAGATAAACCACCATCATTTTGAAGGTTTTGCACGGCTTTCACAGCTTGTAACTTATACATTTGTAATTGTTCTTGAGATATAGAGAAATGTGGCTTGTTACCGTTTCCTTGACCACCTGGTTGATCTTGAGGTTGAGGCTGAGAACCAGGAGCAGATCCAGTTAGACCAGAAATAAGAACGCCACCCTGTTGAAGACCTGGTTGCTGTTGTGGTAATTGCTGCTGTTGTTGTTGTTGTTGTCTAATCTTTCGAGCATCCTATGTAACAATTAATTGTCTATGGGTTTCAAAAACTTGTCTAACAGTTGCAAAATCTTCAGGATCTTGTTTACGTTTAAAAACAGGCATAATTGTGGCCCATGTATTACATTCATTTGAAAATGATTGTGGGATAGGTGTAACATTCATCATTCTTTGAATGATTACTTGTCGGTTCTCTGTTAGATTTTGAGTTTGTTGTTGTTGTGACTCTGAGAATTCTTTTAACGTTGACGTTGAAGTTTGAATCTGTAGAGAAGGATCTAGAACCAAATGTTGCCATAAAGTCTCTATTTCGTCAACATCATGTTGTTAGAACTGAGGTCTTTGAATACCATCCTGTTGTTGAATTTGAGCATCCTGAGCTTAAGCTTCTCTTTGACCTTGAGCTCGAGCCAAATGTCTCTGTTTGATACGCTTGATGTCATTCAATCTAGTCTTGAGTAGTTCAACATATTGCTGTTTATTAGCTGATCTTCCAAAAGCATTACGTTCACATTCTTCGCCTGCTCTCTTTGCAGTCTCTGTATTAAAAGAATCACCTTGAACATCTTTTAAGGCGTTCACTATATAAGTGACAAATTGTATTCTCTCATTGGGATATATCTGTTGTTGACCTTGTTGTTGTTGAGCTTGCTGGGACTGACCGTCAGGGGCATTGTCCGATTGAGACACCTGCTGCTGTTGCAGAGAACTGGTATTGGAATTAGTCATAGGATGTAGAAATATTGACAGCTGGAGATGGAATTGAAAGTGTGATGTGATAACAGTTGTGCGTGTTTGTGATAGACATCAAAAAGACTGACTAAAGATTGGAGAGGGGATTCAGGAGACTGGAAGACTGGAACATGGGCAATGATGCTGATGCTGATATGCATGATGGGCTGGGAAGCTGGGACAGGTTGTTGTGTTGGCTGAGTAGTACCAGCCCTTGGAACAATCATTCCTAGAAAAATATGATTCCTTACCAAGAATTTTAGATCACCAGTAGAACACCGTGTATGAAGGAACAAATCCTCTGCTATTTCACTTGGACTTCGGGAGGATGATGATGGATGATGGATGATGGATGATGGATGATGGATGATGGATGATGGATGATGGATGATGGATGATGGATGATGGATGATGGATGAATTTTACGGCCGAGTAGCGTGGTTGTTCTTCTATCATCCAAAGTGAATAATTAAACTCAATGCATAGTTTCCAGATTATCGTATGCCTTCAAATCACCATCTACACACCATCATAAACTGCTGACACTATACAAAAAATTAACAGCCTAAAGACTTGAGAAACTGAAAAATGCAACAATGGGACTTTCGAGGAAAACAATTTGAGAGAGTTCAACTTTATGCAAAGCGACAACCAGTTACAAGCTAGAACAGTCACTACTCACGAATCAATAGCAGTTACCAGCTAGTCATCAAATGGGTTAGACCATGGTTTTGCCCTTGCTTTATCATACTTACAAACCTATTACTTCACAGATGTGGCCCTCGATTCCCGATTTTCATCTTGATGTTCACAGATACTGATCAAGTTTCTCAAACTGTCATCATTGGTGAGAGTCAAATGACCTTGATTGCTTATTTTGTTGAATGAATCGTGACTTCTGAGCATGATTCTGGCTGGCACTTAGGCGTCATAGAATTTTCCTGGATTTGGCAGTGGAATGGTTTCCAGCAAAGCTGAATTTGGATAGTATGAATCTTTACTTTCAAAATCAGATCCAGAGCCATAATGACCCACAACACGAATACCATGGTCGTGTTCCACTTTGGATTTTGGCTTGACGGTTATCAGAAGTTTGCAATCAGCAAATGGGTTTTAAGGAACCACGGGGCCAGTTTTAAACTCAATATGACCATCAGCATCATCATGAACAGCATGAATCTCCTCTCCATCCTCATTCAAACAAAGATATGGGGATGAATGGTTGTCAGTTCAGTTTGAAGGAATGGTGTCATAGAGAACTTGATCCGAAATAGCTTGATGAAGGTTGGTGTCAAAACAGAAATTTTCAGTGATGGTAGCTAATGTTTCTTTGTCTGTTCTGGTTTCTGGCTTCATTGTTATCAAAGGACCGGCCAGGTCCCAATTGACTTCGTTAGATGGGGTTTTCTTGCTTTCTAATCTCATTCCGTTATTGAAAATACCTCCAAGCAATCTGTGAATGGAGAATCTTTTGTGAGTCTTCTTGGCTTTGGAGCTTTGATGACAGTTTCATAAGGATCGATGAACAAATCGTCGAAAATGGTTTTTGGAACTGATGGGTATTCTGCAGAAAGCATGACTGATTAGAAACTGATTTAAAAAGACGTTTGGAAGGGTTTGATATGGAATCGAAGCACTGGGGTTGGTAATTGGTTACAGTAAAGGAAAGAAATGGTGGTGATTACTGGAAAGAAAGAAAATAGATTGCTGGTTTCCTTATATAATCCATCCATTTGTAAGGATTCTGTTTTGATCTTTTACAAAATAGCTTTTTTGTTCTGTGTTGAAAACAATACCAGAATATTTTTATGCTATTCTTCGAAAAAGTCGATTGGGTGGCAATACAGAGCCGTGACAGAATTGTTAACCAATGTACTGCTTGCTTTACAAATTATCTGGTTTTTATAATCTGGAATTTATTGGACAAAATCTATACAAATGGGTTGATATCAATAAAAGAGGAGGAGAAACACAATGTTATTCAACCAGAGAAGTGATTGTAATCTACCTTTTATAATAGTGAGGATGAGAAATATTCTGCAGTCATTCTATCAAAGTCACATCACAAATAAGAAGTAACTTGTGGAGATTGTTTATAGATTGGTGCTTCGTGTTTTTAAGGACTAGACTTGGACTCAATATATGGTTTTTGATAACATCATGGTTAATAGTCACAGCTTTCATTCCACTTCATCAAGACCCGAAATTGAAAACTGGTCATCAGCCAAATTGAAAGTAGTAGCTTCGTACTGTTCATCAAGAGAAGTTTCATCAAAATCAATTTGAGGTTCCAAAACGGTTTCTTCACTTCTAACAGACAATCTGTCATTAAACATTCCGGTACGCTTCTTCACACGCTTAATACTTGGCAGAGGAGCAAGTGGTTCCAAGATGGCATCGTTGATTGAATTTTTTTTGCTTTGCAACTTCAGACCATCATTGTGGATTCCTCTAAATAATCTATGAATGGAAAATCTTCTGTGGGTGGTTTTTCTAGACTTTGACTTGGAAGCTCCATTGGCAACGTAGTTTTCATAGATGAACAAGTTGTCGAAGACGGTCATTAGAACTGCTGGGTATTCTTGAGATAACATGTTTGAATAAAGACTGGTAATATAAGAATTGTATGGAAGGGTTTGATAGCTGAGATAAGCAAAGAGATTGGTGGTTGGTGAGATCAGAGAGAAGAAAAAGTGGTGTCTTCTTGGAAATCAGAAAAAGAAGAATGAACTCCCCTTTTATAGCCCACCCATTTGACTGAAGCTTGCAATTTCAACTTTCAGAAGTTGTTTCAGGGGTGATATTATTCTGTTTTGAGTATATTATATTATAGCAGAACATTTTACAGGTCGCATGATTGCTGGACACTGTTAATCGAGGTCGCAATACAGAGTGCAGTATAATTAAAGCTATAGAAATGAATAGAATCATTCCGAGTTTCTATACCCATATATAAAATAATTTTCTGTTTTTGGAAAGTTGTTTTATTAGAAAACGTCGTTATATATCCCATATAAAGACCAAAAAAGAGAAAGTAGGAACTTAATTGATAATGAGAGAATTCAAAAAGTGTAAGTTGTGGCAGAACCTTCTGAACTTGATCCTAGTAAAGAATTTGTATAGTACCAACTTATCATTGGTCTGACTCTGAATCCCAAAAAATTGATCTGGTCTACATAATTTGTTTCAATCAAGCATCATAAAAAGTTTCTGGTTGAGGCAGAGGAATACTTTCCAACAAAGCGGCGTAACGATAGTATGCTCTTTCAGCTGGTAAAACAGTACATTCATAATCTATGATGCCGGCACTGGACTCACTAACAGAATCTGATTGAGAGACCTGATAACCAACAAGACGAATATCGTTGGGAGTCACTAATCTGGATTTTGGCTTCTTGGTCTTCAAGAATTCATGAACATCCATATAACCTTTAGGAGCAACTTCACAAGTCAGGAGTTCATTACGTCCAGCGATATTAACATGGACATCGTTATGAACGACAAGCATTTCATCTTTGACTTCAAGTATTCTTTGCATAAATGATTTCTTATCACCTGAACTGGAAGAGCTGGAATCGTCTTGTTGATCGGCTTCATCATGATCCTCATCAGTTCCAAAAATGGAGTCTTCAGCTATAACAGATAGTTGCCCATCAGCTGGTTTGACCGATTTCACAGGCTTCATAGCTGACAGAGGACAAGCAGGTCCACAACTGGATTCATCTGATGAATTATACTGGCTCTTCAATCTGATACCATCGTTAAAAACACCTCCAAGTAATCTGTGAATAGATAATCTTTTGTGTGTAACTCTTCTGGACACTAAAGCTGCATTGGAAGTGTAGTTTTTTTTGACGCACAAGCTGTCGGAAAAGGTCATTGGAACGGATGGGTATTCTTGAGATAACATAGTGAAACAGAGATAGAAATTGGCTTAGAGGGTTCTTTGGAAAGGTTCAATAGGTGAAGTAACCAAAGAGGTTGGTAGCTTGTTAGAGCAGAAAGAAGCAAAAGTGTTGCCTTTTGGAAATTAAAAAAAATGGATTTGGGACTCCTTTTATAGCTCAGGGATATGTTTTGATCTGTTCTTATGATATGCCTTCATTGGTCAAAGGTTTGTTCTCTTTTGGGAAAAAAACAGGACAGCACAGTAAACTTGGGTATTTGAACAGATTATTTGTATGGTACAGTCATATTGTCAACCATCCGGTAGAGACAGACAAATTGAGTATTCAATTTCACATTTCATAACAGCTATGTATTCATCATTATTTTGAATTCATGTTTCAAAACAGTTCACAGCATGTATTCATTTGAAATTGGTCAATGGGAAATATCAGCAAAAAAATGAAGCAAAACTGATTTGAAATATCAACGTCGACTTCGAATACACAACAGTTCTGATAGGCCCTTGTGAAATTCTCTGTTTTGGTGGTCAAGACCTTCCAGCGAGTTCTAAACCAGTAAATGCAATCCATAGCTTAAACTGTAAAATTTGAAACTAGTTGCTTTTCTGTTGATTCCTTTGTGGATGTTACCTAATCTTTTCCATTATTTGTGACATTCGGTTGAAGACGCTAGTGATTCCCTGTATTTGATCTAATTGGACAATGGACAATTTGTTTCGTGTTTTGGGCTAAAGAGAATTCAGATTCATATTGAATTTAATGCTGTTGTCAAAAAAGTTGTGGCAGTTTTTGTCATAATTCATTCATGAGATTGTTGGAAAGACGTGTTTGTGTTTGGTACTTGATCTGGCTTGATCAGCGATTTGCCTATGATTGTTGATGGTTAGGAAGCCCTGCGTTTCACTGTCGAATATATATAAATTTGCGAGCTGAGCTGAGCCGGCCTTCTTCAATAATGCTTGAACTATGGTAGCTAATTAAATGACTTGCTAACCCAAAATTTTGGTATAATGACTCATGAGACGTTGGATCCAGCAAGCATTAAGGCATGCCGTTTCTGGGACAGCTACATGGTATGTGTATATGATATAGCAGCATCAGTTCATTTTATGCAGGAACCGAGTATCCTGGACTTACTGGCCGGTTATTAACAATTTTAAACTTCTCTAGTACAACTCAATTTGGAATTAATGGTGCAAGTGGAGTCACCGACACCCCGAGTGATTAATTATATGCGTTATATATATCGAACAACAGAAAACAGAAAACGTTAATTATAAAGATTTTAAGAGAAAAAAAAAACAAGGACATAAAACAAGCTTTGTAACCAGCAAAAAGAAAATTCAGAAACGGAGAATTAAAGGTAGTCAGAATAGAAAGTTAGAAATTGAATCAAAAGTATACATATTGAAATTTAACTAGAGAAACCTCAACCATGACGCTCTTAGGACTCTATAGTTGGCACCTTTTCAATGTGTTCACCCTGAGGAGCAGGTTTCAAGAGACCCTGTTCGTTCAACGAACGGGCCTTAGCCAAAGCAGACTCAGTCTGTGAAGGATGACTCAAATGTGGATGTCTCTTAGCAATACCGACAACTTGCCAAGGCTTCCAAGGATCACATTGACCAAAGATATCATCCAACTCTTCTAATGTTCTACCGGCTGTCTCAGGATACAAGAAATACAAAGCCGGAGCCATCAAGATATTAAGCACAGCAAAGATGGTGTATGTGTAACAATCAATGTTTTCAAAAGCCACTGGGGTAATCATAACAACCATGAAATTGAAAGACCAGTTACCAGCAGTAGACAAGGCGTTGGAAGGAGCACGGACCGAGATAGGTGGCAATTCGGCTTGTAGTAACCATGAACCACCAAGATAAGCAAATGCAAAACATGTGTTGAATCCAAATAAGAAAACAGCAGCAACGATAGGAGTTGCTTTGTTGTCTGTGTGAGCTGAACCCCAAGTGACACCTGTCAAGATAGCCATACAGAAAGCTTGACCGAGAGCACCAGCAATTAACATTTTTCTTCTTCCTAGTTTTTCAATGAGGAACAATGGGATCAATGAAGCAAAGAAATATTCAATACCATTGCACATAGCCAAGATACGAGAGTTCAAAGGTGACATTCCAATATATGTTTCAAAAATGGTTCCGGCATAGTATGTAATCAAGTTAATACCTGAAATTTGTTGGAAAATTTGAGACCAAAGAGCTAACATGACACGATGGAGATTACGGTGTTCACCTTGATGGAACATCTTTTTCAATTGTTCATTGATACCACCCACCAAATGTTCTTCAGCCAATGATTCATTGACATCTTCCAACTCAGCCAAAACTTCAGGATCATCAACCGTGGTACCTTCCAAAGCAG
This sequence comes from Ambrosiozyma monospora, assembly GCA_001599995.1. Classification (NCBI taxonomy): domain Eukaryota; kingdom Fungi; phylum Ascomycota; class Pichiomycetes; order Pichiales; family Pichiaceae; genus Ambrosiozyma; species Ambrosiozyma monospora. The sequence goes on from BCIP01000018.1 coordinate 624,825, forward strand.
CAAACACTCTAGCGGCATCATCATATCTATTGTTCTTACATAGCCATCTTGGGGATTCAGGGAACTTGAGAACAACAGGCAACACAATCAAAGCAAACAGAATCTGGAAAGCGACAGGGAATCTCCAACTGATTTGTCCATGAGTGAAATAGAAACCAAAATCAACAATATAAGCAATAGCAATACCACCAGAAATTAAAGCACCAGATAACATGACCAATCTACCTCTGTCTTTAGGTTTAGCACATTCAGCTTGCCACATAGGAACAGTAGAAGTGTTCATACCATTACCGACACCGGTGACAATACGGGCCACAATCATTTGAGCAATGGAGAAAGAAGTACATTGTAAAATGGCACCAATAATCATAATGGAACATCCTAAAAACATACATTTCGTTCTACCTAGTTTATCACCGACGTACATAACGGACAATGCACCGAATAAACAACCAATTTCATAAACGGCAATTGTGAAACCTTGCATTGTGGAATTATCTGGATGGGCAGTGACATCAATTGATGGGAAAGTGTCTCTGAAAGCAGGTAATGTTAATAAAGAACCCATAACACCTTGATCGTAACCGAATAATAAGAAACAGTTGGAGGCCATTAATGTAACTAGTAGGTGAAGCTTCTTACCTTGCATTCCTAAGATTCTTGGGATTTCATTGTTGTTTGGTGTTGGTGATGGTGTACTGTATTGGATTGATTTTTCAAAATTCTCTTTATCTTCTGAATTTGAATTCGAATCACGGTTTGATATAGATGAGGCCATGATGATGGAAATGTGTATTTTTTTGTATCAATCTCACAAAATGAGTATATGTGTTAATGTGAACTGAGTTGATTTGATAGAATAAGATCTTCTGAAAAAAGTGTGCATCTTCTATTGGAATATCAATAAAACCGGGGCATCGTGACTTATTTATACAGCTGACATCTTGGAAGTTGACGTGACAGATCGACAGGAAGCTGTGTACGAATTGCACCCATTGCACTTCGGACATCATGCATGATACACTGAATTCGTAAAGTTGGTGAGACAAATAGCCATGAACAGTTCTGCTGCAATGCGGCAGCATTATGGGGCAGGCCCAGGCAGGTGCATATGCCATACTGCAAAGGTTCCAAACACGGCTAATAACCGTGATTCAGTAACTCTAACTCTAATTGCTTGCCTGGGTCAACGGCGATTCCGAGGTCACGTCACATAGAAACAAATGGTAGTATGATCGCCGGTTATCGTTGGAAATGGAAATTGAATAATTTGAACAACAACTCCTATAAGTCTGTGTTGATATTAAAATTCGGTGGGTGTATAAGCATAAGCTTGTGTAAGGAATGGCACTAAATCTTGATGAATGTTCCGTTCAAGTGATTCTCAATTTTCCTTTTTCTGTGGCCTGGAGTGCTGCAGTGCAGTGTGACTTGACCATGCAGGTCAAGCAGGTCAAGTATTGCCCAGGAATAATGTGCCCCATGGAGCCCGTCAACACTGCTGTTCCTGTCGATACAGAGCCTCTGTTTTCTTGTGAATTGCATGTGTGTTCAGTATTGAATTAAGTCGGTTTAAAATCGGTATACTGCAATGTGCTTGTTGTGTTGGTAATGTAATAATATCTCAAGCGTGGTCATTCTTCGGTTATGCCATTTGGCCTGACCTTTACAAATTTCATCAACTCCATCACGTCCCAATCTTTAGTAAGTAGAAAATTCGAAAGCGAAAACTCCTTTCTCAACAGACAATTACGTAATGGTTTTTGGTTTTTGCTCATGCGCGTACTTTACCCAATCCGGTATGTTAGCCCCTGTAATTAATCCATTTTCGGGTTTAGCCTTGCCCTGATATACGGCTTGCGGCGTTGAGGAAAAATTAAGGTAAGAATTTTTGCGGGGTGGAAAAAATTGAGCTTATTTGTGGAAATGTGTGGACGCGTACGGGGCTCTTGTTGTATTGATGTTTCAGTGTTTTGATTGTCTTGATCAGGCACCATTACCGTAATTCAGAAGAGACTTATTGAGGGAAATGCGGTTTGGTGTCTTTATAGCATATCAAATATCAAATATTCCGAAGTATAATTATAAACACTCTCGTACGACTCACGATGATACGTGTAAGTTCAAATTTTCGAAGAGTGTTACAGCTGTCAATTATCTATTATCTAATGATGACGTTTAACTTTGAAGCAACTGGTCAACGACGTTCTTAATCTTATATAATCCCTTTCGAAAAACGTACAAGGTGAAAAATCTGACCATCATGGGCAGATTTGTATGAGTATACACGGTAGGTAAATTAGACGCAGGTAGGTATCTTGGATTTGTTCCATTAATTCGAATGTCAAATGATCGATCGTCCAAATGATAGTCGATCATAGATCGTTCGAGACCCAACAACCCTTAAAATTTAAGAATTAATGAGGCGATCTATATTTTGTCCAGGTTGTCCGATCGATGGAGCGATCTTATCAACGCGTATACGCACACGCACTACTAATTTCCGTATTTCATGGGGTAACAATGTAAACTCCACAACTCCAGGTTTTATACACGTCATTATCACGTATTCTAATTAATTAACTTGTAAATTCTTCGGTTCATGAGATGTTCCAACGTTGTAGTAACATTGCAAGCTCTCTCTGATTGGAGCTGTAATTCGCAAATTATACCGTTTATTATACATAACGTCGGCCGAATTATGCAGTTGATAGAGCCCTGAATTCCAACATGAGTATATGTTGAAGATTTAATATAGATTACATGGACACTTTGGCACTTTGCATGCTCATCCATCGATCATCTATAAGTTCAGGCTAAGAGCGGGGTTACGGGAACAGCGCAACTGCATGACATGTGTCATAATTCAGTTTGCTAGGCACATCTAATATATAGATAATTCAAATTTTCAACAGATCGAAGTAGCGATGTATGTATACATAGTCTATAAAGTTTAAAGTGTAACAATGTTTATACAAATTGTAAAAAAAAAAGTGTCCTTGTATGGGAATATAGCCGAGTCAAATAATACTCAATCTTTGTGCCCACGGAATCAGTTGACGACCACCTTGAGCCTTGAGCCTTGAGCCATATTATTTCCAGGTACCTAGGTTTCTGAGAGAGAGGCAGTTTGAATTGATTTGATTCTTGCCAGCTTGAAATTAGTCACACGTAGTTGGTTTGCTTCGTATTATTGTTCCCCAGGTTTTACCCCACTCATTATATTGTGATGGGGTTACCATCGTACTGCGATATTATAGTATCTATCCGATATCAAAGAAATTTTTAATTGTCGATAATCTGTGTGTGATGAGTTGCAATATATGGACCAAGTATTAATTGTCCCCATGGACCATAAATTAATTGTTGAGGGTTGAACAGCTAGTAGCTTGAAATGTAGATATCTGGTAGTGAATTGACTGACGTTGAAAAGTTTTTCAAACAAGATTTATTCTTTCTATAGAGTACAGTTTGGCCAGATTTCAGGACTAATAACCCAAACCATAAATCAGCCCCTCATGGCCGGCATTTGAATATTGCAACGTACCGGAAAAGATAGTTGGGTAATCATAACGTAGTGCCACTTCAGATCGTCGATTAACAGGGCGTGTTGTTGAAAAGATCGAATTCAATCAATATCACAGAAGCCAAATCAGCTCACAGAAATAGCGAAGATATGAGGTTAGCAACTCAGTGAACTTTCATGATCATCGATATAGCATCGCAGTGACTCTTGATATAACATGTCAAGTAGATGATGAGAGCCCACAGCGGAAAATATACGTATCATGTGCACAAATCTGACAAATTCTCTCGTTTCAAGTGATATTATGCAAATTTAGGTTTGAGTACAGCCAGTTCATGAAAGTTGATGACCTGTCCGGCTGTCACTTGTGGAGCTGTGATATATGGGATATAGATAGAATAGATTCTGAAAAGAGAGCAGAGCGAGAGTTTCACGAATTTGGATTGCCGGTATGTCCATGTACAAATACCCCCTTGAAATGTCAAATTAACACTGGAATTTGGAGAATTTAAATTTGAAATCTTAGCTGAAATCCAGAAAACCCATGGATCAATAAGGGTCCAAGGACAACTTGTCAACTTGATACCACTTAGCGACCGCAAAATTCTAGAGATGCCAAGCTTTACCACAATCAAATGACAACAACAACAACAATTCACATCAACATTCATAGTTGCATAAACCATCAATATAGTAAACGGGCAAATAAGCCTAGTTCGATTCCTAATAAAGGGCTGCCGAGGCAGATAAACTTGGCTAATTATCCAGATGTGGTGTAATAAACGTCAAGTAGAAAGAATCTCAAGAGCTGCAGTATGTATTAAACTATCTAGTATCAAACTATGGAAAAATAAAATGAATGATCTGCATAATGGATTGTAAAGTACGGGATTCGATGGAGATTTCCGAATTGATATCTGAAAGATGAACACGTCGTCAACTGTTATGATGATGGTAAACTGTTGTCTGGTTTTCATGGGGTTTCTTCCGGTATGTGCTGAAATCAGTTATAATTGATGTCTGTATCTGTGAATAAGTCTTGGAGATCAGGGGTAAGATTCATCAGTGAGGACGTTGACTGCATGGTTTCGAAGATGCAAAAAAACCATTAAGTAGAACAGAATCTTCGGCGAGTTGTGACTATTTGTATCTTCTTCACAACAACGAATTGTATTAACGATCATGAATCGAGCACCAGTTTCTAAATAATATTGAGACCCAACTGGATGAACAAATGGATTCCACTTCCAAACTCGGTCGTGAAAACATCAATGATGCAATGGTATCCAGTTGTCATAAACTCAAGTCATTGTGATTTCTCTAAATAACTTTGAAGTTCTATAGGTGAACCATGTAGTAAAGTTGGCCTTGTAGTTTTAAGTCAAAGATGAATTAGTATTATCCAGCTGGTTGATATCATGATTCATGAAGTTAGATAGCTTGTCTGGAATATGCAATTTGGGATATGCTCACTGGGCCAGTGTTCCTTTGATTGTGGATGATGTGCTTTGATACAGAAACTTATATATCATTTGCTCAATTCTGAGTTTACGATGGTGCATGGGTTCAAAATAAAGAAAGAGTTTGTGTCTGCATGATGTGAATTTTCAACCAACTTCTAAATTTGAATCGATAGCAGAGTGTAAGAGGCCAGGGCTTCATAACCGTTAAAAAGTTCATTTAACGAGGTTGACCCTTCCAATGAAAATGTGCATTTCCATCAATCTCTCCAATGATAAGCTGATAGTAAATGATCTCATATTTTGAACAAGAAACAGCACCATCAAAATCAATCAGAATGGAGATTTTATTTAGCTCGAAAAATGAAGCTGTGCTCATTAAATTAGATCAAAGAAAGAGAGACATCTAGCTGCACTTCTAACCAACCATCACAAAAACGGAAAACACTAGGTGACACACACACAGAAATCATCAAAAAGTCAGTCCTTTTGAATATAGACCATGTCAACTGGACTAGAAAATTCTGGGACGTTTTCACCAAAACAGAAAATTTCACAAAAATTCATCACACTGTTCTGTCGTTGAATTCTATTACGTACTATTTGAAATCAGTTCTGTCCAATCTCTGTTAAAGACCCAGATCATTGGTATCTCTCAAATTGATTCACATTAAAGGCTGTTTTGAAACTTGGATTTAAGGCGATGATAATTGCTCTCATGAAATCTACATACCCTGTTCATAATACCTATGTGGGATAGAATAGTCAACTACAACTGATCACTGGTTAATTTTGGTTGCCTGAGTCATATACATTATCTGTCCAAATGGCAAACGTTTGGAAACAGCTCAATGAATTGCATATTCTATTCTATTTTGAGCTATTAAGGAGATTCATACACGAACAGATCAAAACATATCCCTGAGCTATAAAAGGAGGCCTCAATCCATTTTCTTTGATTCCCAGAACTCATCACTTTGTCTTCTTTATCTTATAACAAGTCATCAAAATCATTACTTATCGTACCTGTTACACCCTTTCAAAGAACCTCCTAAGTCAAGTCCAATATCTATTTCACCATGTTATCTCAAGAATGCCCATCAGCTCCAAAAGCCGTCATTGACAACTTGTCCATCAAAGAATGCTACCTTGCTAATGAAGCTTTAGTGTCCAGAAGAACCAGAACTACCCACAAAAGATTATCTTTTCACAGATTTATTGGGGCCGTCTTTAACGATGGTATCAGATTGGAGAGCAAGTCTAATTTGTGTGATGAAGTCACTTGTGAACCTGCTTGTCCTCTGTCAACTATGAAGCCTGTGAAATCGGTCAAACCAGCTGATGGGCAACTATCTGTTATAGCTGAAGACTCCATTTTTGGAACTGATGAGGATCATGATGAAGCCGATCAACAAGACGATTCCAGCTCTTCCAGTTCAGGTGATAAGAAATCATTTATGCAAAGAATACTTGAAGTCAAAGATGAAATGCCTGCCGATCAAAACGATGCTCATGTTAATATTGTTAGACGTAATGACCTCCAGACTTGTGAAGCTGCTCCTAAAGGTTATATGGATGTTCATGAATTCTTGAAGACCAAGAAGCCAAAATCCAGATTAGTGACTCCCAACGATATTCGTCTTGTTGGTTATCAGGTCTCTCAATCAGATTCTGTTAGTGAGTCCAGTGCCGGCATCATAGATTATGAATGTACTGTTTTACCAGCTGAAAGAGCATACTATCGTTACGCTGCTTTGTTGGAAACTATTCCTCTGCCTCAACCAAAAACGTTTGATGATGTTTGATTGCGAAGACAGGTCAAATGTTAGCATGCAGGACTGAGATCAATGTCGTGTTACACAAGTTTTTCTTTGAGATCAGGTTCAGAAGGCTCTGCTTAATATAAACTCGACAACTTACACTCTTTCTGATTCTCTTCTTATTATTGAAAGTATTTCTTGTTTCTCTCTTCTCTAGGGGGTTATTTTGTATTATATTGAGGTTTTCTATAATAAATAGCGTTTTCAAAAACAGGAAATTATCATAAATTGGAATTGGAATTTAAATTCGAGATGTTTTTGCGAAAGTTAATCAACTGTAAAAAATTCTGATTATAAACTCAATTAAAACAGAAAAATAACAAGCCGAAAAACTTTCCAAAACAGCTCAAAGCATGCTTCAGTGAAATGTATGAGCTATAAAAGGGGACCCCATTCCTCTTTTTCTATTTTCCTAGAACAAACCACTTTTTCTTCTCTCTCCTTTTAACCCAACAACCAATCTCTTTGCTTATATCAGCTATAAAACCCTCCCAAAAAACTAATCAAACCAATTTTTCTAAGCAACAATGTTATCTCAAGAATACCCAGCAGCTCCAATGACCGTTTTCGACAACTTGTTCATCTACGAAAACTATGTTGCCAACGAAGCTTCCAAGTCACAGTCTAGAAAAACTACCCTCAGAAAATTTTCCATTCATAAGTTATTCGGAGGTGTCTTCAATGATGGTCTGAAGTTGCAAAGCAAAAAGAATTCATTTAACAACGCCACCCTGGAACCACTTGCTCCTCTGCCAAGTATTAAGCGTGTGAAGAAGCGTACCGGAATGTTTAACGACAGATTGTCTGTTAGAAGTGAAGAAACCATTTCGAAACCTCAAATTGATTTTGCTGAAACTTCTCTTGATGAACAGTACGAAGCTACTACTTTCAATTTGGCTGATGACCAGTTTTCAATTTCGGGTCTTGATGAAGTGGACTGAAAGGTGACCGTTGTCCATGGTCTTATCAAAAGCCATGTGAAATCCAAAGCCACTTCTGCTGATAGATTTCAAAAAACATGAAGCACCAATATAAAACCGATCTCTATTGGTTATAAGTTACTTTTCATTTGATGCAAATTTGATAGAATGATATTGCAGAATATTTCAGATCAAAACTAGTGGAAATTTGGTAGATGTTCACACTGTTATACCATTGCTTTTCTTGTTGAATATTCTTGGTTTTTCCTTCTCTTTTATTGATAGATTTATTTATATTGATTTTCTCAATAACTCACCCCAAATTGTATAAAACAGATCATTTGTAAACGAGACAGCCTCTTGTGGCCTATATGAGTTGTGATACGGTATGCATGCCTTAAAGCACCTCTGTAATCAAATCAACCATATGGGGTCCAGAGTTGAGATATAACGTAATGCTTGTTGGTTTCAAACTGATACCATATCCCTTTCTTCAAGTTATTTTGAGGTTCTATAGTTCAAGAATCAACCATTCTTTCCGAGACCAAATTTGTGGCGGAATAAGGGCTTCATAACCATCAGTTAACAAAGCTGAGAGGCAAATCTATTAAAAGAAACTATCAATAAACACACAAACTATACTTTTTCAGAAAACTCATAAATGAAGAGCTAATAACAAATGCCACCATTGTTTCCAACATTTACAACACCCTGAAATTCAACATGAGCTAACGCACGAAACAAAGTCTCCAATCACATCAACTTACATTAGCGTCTTCAACCAAACATCACAAACGACATAAAAGGTTAGGTAATCACAAAGAAACCATCAGAAGAATCAGGTATTCACAACATCAACATGTTCAAGTACAGATCAAATTGACTGGTCTAAAATCTTTGGAAGATCTTGACTACCATAACAGAAATTTTCAGAAATGTCCATCAGAACTGTTCTATGTTCTAATTATGTTTCTATTCCAGATCAACTTTGGGTGCAATGATTAGTTAAGACTTCTCATTGACAAGTCTCAAGTGGATACATGCTAGAACCTGCCATGAATTTTTGTCTCATTGATAAATACGTAGGTTTTGAAATCTTCTACGTTACATTCCTGGGTGTTGAACTACATGTGAATTTGAAGAGTCTACTACAGCTGAGATTGTTTTGTTTCTCGTCTTTATCAGGTGATTGAATGCATATATTGGAGTCATACAAATTATCTGTCTCGATCCCAAACATTTACAACAAGATTATTGTCACAGATATGCTATTCTCTTTGCTTCCAAATTAAAGCAATTGATAGGATTTAGGAAATATGTTTGTTGGTTGATGTGTTTGCGAGATTACTTCTACTAGGAAGAGCAATGAAGAGCAGAAGCGGTGTTAATTCACCTTGTCCCAAGCAGGACTCATATTAGGCTCCTCGCCATCCAAATGGCAATACACAAGGAAATACACAGGTTTAAATACTTATTGAGATCACAGCTTTCAGCTTAAAATGGTGGTTCAGAGACAGCAGGGAATATGTAACATAGTTTCCTCGATTTCCTTCATATGTAACAGTTCTAATCAATGCCAGTC
>BCIP01000019.1:0-36294 GCA_001599995.1 Ambrosiozyma monospora
TACTCACACGCCATTTCTTCAGCTCGTGCATCATCTGCTCCATACTCTCATGCCGTCTCATCTGCTCGTGCCTCATCTGCTCCTTACACRGGTGCTGCTTCATCTGCCGCATACTCTAATTCTGCTTCATCCGGCGTTGCTTCTGGTAACAATGCTGCCGCCTCTGCTGTTTCCCATAACAACGYTGGTTCCGCTGTCATTGCTTCATCCACTCGTTACTCATCTCAAACTGTCACATCTGGTAGAACTCACTCTACTGTTATTGTCTCCACTGTTAGTTACACCGATGCCAATGGTTTTGTCCACACTTCTCCAGTTACTGAAACTGTTTTGACTACCGATAATGCTTCTGCTTCTAGTGCTGGTGCCTCTGGTGCCTCTGGTATTCAACACAACAACTCTGGTGGGCAAGAATCTTCTGTCATTGAATCATCATTCGTTACTTCCACCAGAACTCATGCAGTTGTTGGTGTTGTCACTGTCAGCTTGACTGAYTCTGCCGGTTCAGTCATTTCTACTGGTCACAACACTACCACTGTCATTGCCACTCAAGCTTTGACTCTTCCAGTTTCCAACGGTGTCACTTCTTCTGTTTACGAATCCACTTCTTTGACCACCACCAGAACTCACTCTGTTGTTGAAGTTGCCACAATCAGCTTAACTGATAATGAAGGTTACGTTACCGGTTCTACTGAATCGACCCAAACCGTTATTTCCACTCAAGCTCTTACCCTTCCAGTTGATTACGCTTCCACTTTGTCTGGTAACCAATTTGGTGCCTCTGGTTCTGTTGCTGAATCTTCTGTTTTGGAATCATCTTTTGTCACCTCCACTAGAACTCATGCTGTTGTTCAAATCGCCACTATCAGTTTGACTGATTCTGCCGGTTCAGTTACTTCTTCTCAACAAACTACCACTGTTATTGCTACTCAAGCTTTGACTCTTCCAGTTTCTAACGGCGTTACTTCTTCGGTTCTTGAATCTACTTTCATCACCACTACCAGAACTCACTCCACTGTTGAAGTTGCTACTATCAGTTTGACTGACAATGCTGGTTCCGTTACTGCTTCTTCTGAATCAACTCAAACCGTTGTTGCAACTCAAGCTTTGACTCTTCCATTAGATTACGCTTCTACTTTGTCTGGCAACCAATTAGGTGTCACCGGTTCTGCTGCTGACTCTTCTGTTTTGGAATCATCTTTTGTTACCTCCACTAGAACTCACGCTGTTGTTCAAATCGCTACTATTAGTTTGACTGACTCTGCTGGTTCCGTTACTGCCACTTCTCAACAAACTTCCACTGTGATTGCCACTCAAGCTTTGACTCTTCCAGTTTCTAATGGTGTCACTTCTTCTGTTTCTGAGTCCGAATTCATCACCACCACCAGAACTCACTCCACTGTTCAAATCGCTACTATTAGCTTAACTGACAATGCTGGTTCTGTCACCTCATCTCAACAAACTCAAACTGTTCAAACAACCGAAGCTTTGACTCTTCCATTGGATAACGCCTCYACCTTGTCTGGTAACCAATTAGGTGTCACTGGTTCTGCTGCTGACTCTTCTGTTCAACATCATACTTACTACACCACCTACTTCTCTACTCAAACCAACCTTCATCTATCCACTGTCACTCTTCCATGCACCAACAGTAACGGTAAGACCACTAGCTACACCACTGATACTTCAACTGTTACTCAACTCACCACTGTCGATGTTACTGAGACTATCACTGTTACTGGTTCTTACGCTAATGCTTCTGAAGCCTTTGCTAGCTACAGCGCCACTGCCACTGCTGGTCACAACAACTTTAACAGCCCAACCGCTACTACTTCTGTCGTCGTTGTTACTCAAGTTACCAGTATTGTTGACTACACCGATACTTATGTTACTAGCTATTCCACCGTCACTCTAGGTAAGGGTGGTATCACCAAGTACTTGACCACTGTTACTTCCACTGCAACATCTCAAAGTTCTACTGTCCTTGACACTACTACTACTCAAGCTGTTGCTGTCGCTGCTAATGGTGAATCTTCTGTTATCGGTCAAGGTTACACTACTGACTACTATGTCTACTCAACCACTTACGTCACTCAATATGCTTCTGCTACTACTGACGCTAATGGTCAAGTTTCATATGTTCAAGCTCAAGTTACAACCGCTGGTCTAGCTACTTCTACATCTGTTGCTGCTGCCGAAGCCACTGCTAGTAATGAATCATCCAATCAATCTTCTGGTAACTCATCTAACCAATCCTCCGGTAATTCATCTAACCAATCATCAGGTAACTCATCTAACCAATCTTCTGGTGACTCATCATCTAACCAATCTGGTTCATCCAACGGTTCATCTGGCTCATCTTCTTCTGACAACTCTAACGCTGTTGTCTATGAAAACGCCTATGTTATCTACGGTGCCTCATTGACCACTGATGCTCAAGGTCACACTAGTTACGTCTACTTGCCTGTTTCCACATCTACTTCCATCTCCGGTACTGGTACCACCACTGTTGATCTTGGTTCTGCCACTGGTGTCAATGACGCTGCTGTCGGCCATGCTGCTTCTGGTTCTGGCTCTGATTCTACCAATGACTCAACTTCAGGTTCTGCTAATGGTTCCTCATCAGGTTCTTCCAACGGTTCATCATCTGGATCTTCTAATTCCAATGGCTGGTCATCTGGAGGTTCTTCATCTGGCTCATCTGACGGTTCTTCCTCTGGTTCATCTTCTGGCTCCTCTAACGGATCCTCATCTGGTTCATCTTCTGGATCCTCTAACGGTTCTTCCTCTGGTTCATCTTCTGGCTCATCATCTGGTTCCTCTAACGGTTCTTCCTCTGAAGGTTCATCATCTGGTTTGAACGGCTGGTCATCTGGTTCTGACTCCTCTGATTCTTCTGACTCCGCCGCTAACAAGGCCGCCCATGCAGTTTCATCCGAATCCGTTTACACCACCACTTACACTTCCTTAGTCTCCAGTGAAACCGGTTCCGGTGCCTCGAGCTTCTTAACTTACTACTACTCCACCATCGTTTCTGTTGGTACCTCCACATATGTCTCTGAATACACTTACGGTGGCTACGGTAACTCCACTTACCCAACCGGTCAATTCTACGGTGCTTCCAACAACACCAACGCCACTTACCCAACTGCTGCTGCTCCATTACGTAGCGGTTCCGGTGCTCCATTGAGATTGGCTCGTGCTACTCCTTACCAATCTGCCCCAGTCGCTTCTTCTTCAGTCGCCTCTACTTCTGATGCCACTGCCGAAGTCGCTAGCTCTTCATCTACTGGTTTGACTACTGTCACTTTGGCCGGTAAGAACGTTAAGCCTGCTGCTGCTGCTGGTGTTGCTAAGGACGTTCAATTACGTGACGTTGCTTCAACTTCTGTTCCAACTGTTTCTTCCGCTGATGCTGCTAACTCTAACACTGTTGGTATTGCTTGTTTCTTCGGTTTGTTCAGTTGGTTGTTGATGGCGTTGTAATCTTATGATGCTGGTCTCATTTCTTAATTTCTCCAGTATCCTTTGATTTCTGGACCGTCCCCCACCGCCTATTCCCCCTACCCCTACCCCACCTGTACTTCTATTCAAGACTCGTTTTGTTTCGTTTCTTTGACTTTTCTTTTCTTATTTCTTTCATACAAGAATAAGTGCCTGGTTTTTTCTCAACTGAATTCGGACTTCAATTAACAACCTGGTTTTCTCTTTTTTTGTTCGATGGTTACATACATTGTCACTTGTCTGGTTTCGTATTTTTTATCTGCCGACTACTTACTTCTGCTTCCGACTATTTTAATTATGTCAATACCAAGAACAAAAACCCCATCCTTTGATTTCAAAGGCTAGTCCCATTGGTGGTTCCCTTCATTGATTTTCCCCTATTTGCCTGCCCCTCAGCTTACTTTGCTTCTTAAACTATCTGTGCTTTTTTTACCTTTATGCATGTTAGATACCCAGTCACTGCATGATTTCATGCACAGTTACTCGATTGATTCAAACTTTATCCACACTCCTTAAACTTATACTGTCGTTGACTCTTATAAAAACTTACTCTACTCCTCTCTCATTTTTCTTTGCTTATGCTTTTTTAACTTTTACTTTTACTTGGTATACAATTAATATCGATTTCGGTGTAATTTTGATTTGTTATTTATACATACTAGCTGGTTCGATATTGATCTAGTATTCAATAGTATATTTTCTTATCATATCTTATAAAAACTTGATTCTAGTATAACTAGAGTGTATACTATACTCCATTACTTATGACATAAGGCCAGGTAAGGTAGGCAACTTTCAAGTTCTTGCAGTACTTCACTTCACAATTTTCTAGTACTTTGAATCTTTTATAATTTGTCCATTTCACATTTTTGAATTATTAATCTTCTAGTATATATYTCAGTAGAAAAGAGTTATGTATATACAAAACCAACACATACAGACCAGTCATCAACGGCCATCACAATTCCCTCTGTAGAATCATCCCATCCAACGCTAACCACACACTCCCACACATTCTCACCAAGTAGGATGCAAAACATAAAAATAAACACGACTTCTCAACTCCCTTGTACCTTCATCCATATCATCTTTGAACAAAGGTTCCCACATAGTCAACTCGACAAACTCAACATCGAATTTAAATTGATCACTTGCAGCCTTGGTGAAAAAATCCATATCTGCGTTAAATAACTTAGGACGATGCGGTGAAAATGCCACCAGGATCTGACCTCCTGATCTTGGAACCTTGACTTTGGTCTTGGCGTCTGAGCGTAATGGTTGAATTAAATCTTTGCAAGTTTGTAAGAGTTTGTAGTGTTCAGAATGGTTGAATATCACATCACTCAAGATAATCAAATCAAACTTCTCCCTCCTCTCTCCATCCACTCTCACACCATTACCTTCCTTAACCACAACCACCTTTCCACCATTTCCAGATCCACTTCCATTCTCTTTCTCATCATTTTCATCTTCATCATCGACACAATTCAAAGCATTCAACAAAACATCATAAGGATTCCCCCAAATATACCCAACACCCCTACCTTTATCCCTCGACACGCCATTCAACTCATTCAAATTATACTTCAAATTCTGAACCAACTCATAATCAGGATAATCACTACACACAACCATCTTAGCACCGAGCAAACAACACAAAACACTAGGCARCGCACCACCTGCTCCTACTTCAAGCACAGTTTTGTCTTGAACTATTGTGGAGGCGTGCTTTTCGAGATAGTGTGCAGTGTATAGACAGGCGTGGGTTAGGATGTGGCCGTAGAGAGGTGACGAGTGGATTAGGTTGATTTTTATCGTTGTTGGGAGGCCAAGGGAAGAGGTGATTGGGGTGTAGGTTGTGATGTGGCCCGGTTTGGGTTTGGATTCTTGGTCGTCTTGTGGGTCATGGAACATGGAGGTTAGGAGGAGGGTGTCTTCTTCGTCTTCGGATTGGGGTTGTGTCATTTTTCTGTCTGTTGTTGTTGTTGTTGTTGTTGTTGTTGTGAATTGATGTTGAAGTTGGAACTCGTATTCGTATTGCCGTTGATTATTGATCTGATGGCATCACCTCACATCGTACATGTACATTTTCCTGTACATTTTCCAAACAAGCTACTACTCTTCGACAAACTTTTTCAGATCAGTGGCGGTGTAAGTTAATGGGCTGTACGTTGTGGCAGTACAGGCTTAGCAGTCAATACACCCGTGCACCGAATTCTAATGGACCAAATTTAGAAAGGCGTGTGGTACGTCAAAAGCAGTACTACATCTTAAGTACTTAAGTAAGGGCCAAGGGCATCAAGGCAGTGTAAATTGTTTGTTGACAGATATTGTGAGAACTTGTTTACGTGAGATTTATATATTAGATCGATGGCTGAGTGGTGGAATTGTTGTCGAGGTTGTCGAGGCTCAGTATTTGCAACATTGCATTGTCACCCTTTGTCTACTCCAGAGTATTACGGTGCACAAGGCCGTAAGGGTACTCAGGGTACAGCGTATACAATTCGAACTTCGGACTCAACAAGAATTTACACGTACACAATTTGATGAATCACTTCTACCCATGTGCCTAWATATAATTTGAAACAACAACTCTTGTTAAAGTACAGGKTGTTAATATATAGCTTCTCAAAGTGAGTTTTAAGTTCTCCCCAGAATTTCAGATTCTTCCGAATTACCAGGGAGTCCAGCAGAGTCCAGCAGAGTCCAGAGAGTGCTTACGTAACAGATCATGTCACCCAGAGGAGGGGCTAWTGTGTGAGCTGTGTGTCTATTTAGTGCGTGAACGCGGTATTCGATCTTCGGCGGCCTGTCTGGTCTGATCAAGCTGATCACTGCCTAGTTGGGGGGGGTCTAAAAATATTCTCAGGCTAGATAGAGAGAGTAGGTCCGCTCAGCTATATAGGAACTCAGGAGACTCGATCAGCAAGCTTAACACAGGAGAGCAACTTCAACATTCTGGTTTCCCAAACTTGCTCTTCCTTCCCATTTCCACCTCCTCTTCCTCTTTTGTGTTTCCCTCTTCCCTGTTTTCTGTGTCCCTTTTAGCAAAAACAACATCAACATACACTTAATTAAACAATCTTCAACTTTCAATCTGTCATCCCTTCACCCCACTCTCGCTTTATCAATTCACAAATCCATCAATCTCAAACCCACCTGGGAGTCATAAAAAACAGAATAATACAACAACGCCTCCTCTTTCCTCTTTGATCCTTGTTCTGYCTCTTTTCTTCCATCAATATACAAATAAACAGAGACAAGCCTACAATATAAGCACCTCTTATTAATTAATCACATCATCTCATAACAGAAACAAAAAAATGAAACTTGTACTTGACACTAAACTTTACATCACCTATCTATTACTATCTTCAGTCACGCTGGCACAACCTCTTCATCTATTCAGAAGAGACCCAAACCCAGCTGTTGCTGCTGCCGCCGCTGTTGAAACTACCACCACACCAGCTGCTGCCGCTGCTGCCGCTGTTACAACTACTACTCCAGCTGCTGGTGCCGCTGTTACAACTGCTACGGCAGCTACTACCACTGCAGCAGCAGCTGCTGCTGCTGCCGCCGCTGCTACAACTGATACAACAGCATTAACTACAACTACTCCAGCAGCAGCTGCTGCTGCCGCTGCTACAACAGCTACAACCACAACAGCAGCAGCTGGAGCCGCTGCCGCAGTGGCTAAAACTACAGCTACAGCTACAACTGGTACAGCTACAACAGGAACAGGCACAACAACAGGATTAACAGCTTTGACAACAGGTACAACCACAACAGGTACAACAACGACTCCAGCAGCCGGTGCAGCAGCACAACAAGCAGCTGCCGCTGCAGCAGGAGGAGCTGGTGCAGCAGCCTTAGGTGGAGCTCAAGGAGCAGCTGGTGAGACCACAGCATCAAGTTCAGCTACAACTGTTTGGATTACTGTGAAGAACGCTGCTGGTGTTGCTACTGCTACAACCCCATCTTTGTATCAACAGAAGTTTATGCAGATGTATGAAACTATCGCCAGTCCAAGCGTTGGTTCCATATGGCTTGGTTCTGCTGCTACTGCTACTGTAGGTACCACAAGAACTTACAGAACTGTCACTCTGGGATTGTCTAGTACTACAGCTTGATTTTTCAATTCTACGTTCAAAATTGTTAATTTTATCGTTTGGAACTTGCTGAAGAGAGCGGTTCTTACAGTTTGCCATATTACCACATTTTTTCACATCTACTTCTCATMCTCTTTAAWWTGAGCCATTTTTCAACTACCATCCCTTTTAACTCCTACAATTCTTTCCAGTTCAATTCACTCACAGCAAGTTCCAACAACAGCATCAACAATTCTTCCAATTTCAACAGTAGTTTTTCATTTTTACTTCCTTCCATTCATCTATTCTAGAAACTTAGATTCCATCTAGCTTTTTGTTCATTGTTTTGTTCCCCATATGCTTTCAACTTCCATTTCCACCGCCACGTTGTCATAATATATAATCCCAAATTTGCAGTTGTTGTTATTTTGCTGCTAGCCTTTGTTGTGTTAACTACTTTACTTTAATCTTACACTTGCCTAATTACTATACTTTTCGGTTCTATACATTTTTGTTCTCTTTTACTTTTAACACTCCCCCAAATTGTTTTAATCATCCTGATCCTCCATCTTTTTCTCACCATATCCATCAATTACAATTAAAATGCTGTTTGGGTATCTGCCCAACTGTTGAACACTATCCACACTACGTCTTCTACAATTACCTTTTTCTTCTCGATGATTACAATTCAATATTCCAACCCAACTCCGGCCCAATTCCCAGTTCACACTTCTCGATATATTTTTTTGGTTTTAGTTTTAGGTTGAGTTTTTTTCAATAATATTGCATTCACATCGTGAACATGTATCTTGTATTTCCCTATTTCTTTTTCAATTTGTGTTTTTTCCCCTGTCTTTTGTTTTCTTTTGTTTTCTTTGTATGCTTGCTTGAATTTTCTCTTGTCCATGTTTGTTTTGTTTTGTTTTGTTTTGTTTTGTTTTGTTTTGTTTTGTTTTGTTTTGTTTTGTTTTGCTTTTATAATTCATCTTAAAATGATCGAAAATTTTAAAATTTTATTCGACACTGAAATTCGTTCTCTGTGCTTAGACCCAATTAACGTTCCTAACTCATACAGCCTACAGGCTCTTTAAAAACACAAGCTTGTTTAAAGGACACAACAACAACGAAATATTCCAGGCCTTATATACCCAGGCCGATCTTTATTGGCTGGAAAAACTCACCCAGCTACCTCCATTCATCCAACCCCTCTTTACCATTCATCCCAATTCATCCCAACTTCTTCCAAGCTCGAAATCGTTCCGGCCCGGCTCTGTCAGCTAGCTATGGCTACCTTGGATAAATCATAAGAATGATAAATCAATGTAACTTGATCTACGTGGTCTTCCGACTGTATATCATGGATCGATCAAATAGAATCTCGAGTTTGAACAGTTGTCATTAACTTTGARCTGGATTAATATTTAGGTAAAATGAAAAATGTTTGCAAATCGTGAAATTAAGAACAGGCTGGAGAGTTGGGTTGATCGACTTATAGGGATCAGCTTATGTTGGTCCGCCTGCTTGTACGTAGCGTGTGATGTTCGCTGACTGGAGGTTGTGAGGTTGGTTGGTTTTGAGCCCTGCGGGGTTTGAGCTATATCATTGTCGACTGAGCATTGTCGACTGAGCAGTGAGCAGTGAGCACTGAGCACTGAGCGCAGAGAGGATTCGTTACCCGGCCGTCTCTGTTGAAATTTTGAGCTGTGGGACTGATGGTTATGCAGCCCTGAGTCCAGACTTGGAGTACTGCTATACTGCTATAAACTAAGAATACAGTAGAGTTTGGATTAACAAAAAATAGTGGATAATTTAATCGGGATCTTTCCTTTGATAGCTAGTGGTGAAGTTAGTAAGTTTTTATGGTAAGTTCCATGTTACACCTTATATCGGCCTGAATTGTACGGACTTTCATATAAATATTAAAGCTGATCTCGCCAAATACACAAGTTAATTACATGCAAATTTAACACTATCTATGGGTTTCCAAGTAGCTAACTCTACAAAGCAATATCSACAACTTCATATTCAGCGAGATGCCAAGAAGCAGAACCGACGTTTCTAACAAGCACAAACTGTCTCTCTCTGTTTGCATCACCACCAGCACTACCACTAGAATTGAATCCAGCATCAATGAATCCAACACCAGTACAACCACCTTGAGTTAAATTGAAAGTTGCACTAGTGACAAATCCAATCAAATGTTCTTTATCGATTTGATCCAATGAATCTGAGATGGATGAAGATGATGTTGATGGTGTTGGAATTTGATAGATTCTGGCGTTATCTTTGATATGACCAGTAGAAATACATTTGAAATGAATTGGTTTCACTTGAAGTTGATGTTGTCCCACATATGACGCCGTTGGTGGTGGAGGTGTTGATGTTGTAGCAGTGACATTGGTATCGACAGTTTCGGTTTTGATAGGAAGTAGCGTAATTGGTAACTGTTTAAGTTTGTAATCTGATTTCTTCTGCTTCAATTTGTCTGCCTCTTGGATATCCTTAATTGCTTCAAACACACTTCTTTTAGAATTAATCACACGTTCCAACTTATCATTGAATCTTGTTCCTTTAATCATACCACGACCGTTATTATTACCACCTTTAGCAACATCAGCTTCATAATCATTCAAAGTCTTCAACAAACCTCTCAACAACTGCAAATATCTCCAATCACAACCAAAAGGTGATCCAGCTTCACCGACATGTCTACGTTGAAGTTTACCAATACCACCACTTGTGGAAGTGGTGACACCCAAGACAAGCTTATCGTAAGCAACTCTCTTAGAAACTGGTCTACGCAACCATTTTCTCTCATTCTCTTGCATCTTAATCAACGACTCAGCGTACCCGACTCTAGTGAAGGTTTCGTCCTCTGTACAACCAGTACCACAAACAACACCTTTTTCAAACTGTAATTGATGCCATTGTTTCAAACCTGCTGGTAAAACATGTGGGATATGCATTAGCTGATACCAAAATGACATTATCCAAAACCAAGGCATGATCACCTCGTAGCTTGTCACACCAGTTGTGTTCTTCGCCGATGCCGCAGTAGTTGATTTGTTGATGATCACAGGAATGCAGCGTGATGAATGTGTGGCATTGACYGGGACACCTGGATTGTAACGTCTTTCACGACCAAGTTGTTTCAAACTTGCTTGTTTGTTATATGACTCATGACGGCCTTCAAATGATAGTAAGTTGTTCATTGCRTTTGAGTCAATTGCTTTTGATGGAGATTGTTTCAATGTGATTATGGAGTCTAAGAGATCATTTGCATTTGTTTTGCGTCTTGGTGTTTTCAATGGACGTGTCACTAATCTTGGGTCATCCACATGGAATGCAAATTGGATGTTTGATGGAAGAGTTGTTGTGTCGTTAATGTTGGCAAATTGTCTCCAAAACTTGTAACTTGTGTTGGATTTCTGTTGTTTGTTGTCGGATGTTGATTGCACGTAGAGTAATGATTGTAATGCTGATAATGCTTTTGGTCCACTGAGTTTAATTGAACCAATGGAGTATTTACAGTCATGTAACGTCAAGAATTCAAAATCAGCAGTTTCTTTCAATAAATGGTCCATGATTTGATCATACACGGATGGATGGATTCTCAACACAGCTTGTAAAACAGAACCGGTAGAATATTCATCAGATTTACTTTTCACAGTATTCCAGAACACTTGACCATGACACAAAACCTCACTATCTAACTGGAAATAACCTTCCCAGAACGATCCAACTTTCATCACTTTCCTCCTACTAGCAGCACCATTAGTCAACTGGCCCACGATTTTCTTCAAAACTTTAATCTTCTCATCGTCACCATTCTCATTATCACCATAATGACAATTCAGAATGGCAGTATTAACATAACTGGTATCCCAAGCCAAACAACCTTTCAACCTGCTCATTCGAGAAGTATTTCTAAAACATTTCTGAGTTGGAGTATACACCAAATTCCAGCCCCATCTTTTAACAATCTTTGATCTTTTGGCTTGCCACATATGGGTAGGCAACCACTTGAACTTCWTTTGTCTGGTGGAATAACTCAACGAAGTCAACTTATGGATCTTGGCCTTGCTGTTGATTCCAGTGTTATCGTATGACCCAACGTAATTGTTCAACTTCTCCAATTGCTTCTTCTGAAGACGTTTCTCTTTCTGTAAGGGGCTCAACACGGCATCTTCCATAGTTGCATCACCTTCACTATCTTTACCTTGCTCTTTATAGTCACCAGTAGCAGCACCACTAGCACGTTCAGATTCCAAAGCATTAATCTCATCTTTCAAACTTTTCAAAGTCTGTCTCATGTTGATTTTCCCAGCACTCACCAGTTCCCCAGAAGGTAACTTCCCCTGCAACTTCAACTTCGCAGCATACTTCAACAACTTAACCCTGCGTCTCAACAGATACAACTGTTTACCTCTCGCATGTTTCTTCTTCGCAGGCTTACCGTTCTCCTTAACACCTTTCGTTTCTTTCCCATCCAACTGTTTCGCATTCTTATGCGCAACACTCAAACTTAATCCCATCTCTCTCAACGCCTTCTTTCTCAACCTCTTTGGGATTCTATTAACGTTATGACTCGCRGTTCTACGTCTCATTGACCGAGGCAAAGTTTGAACAATTCGACTAGCTCGTGAATTGGATGATCGTGCTTGAGATTTGGAAAACTCGGTGATTTCAAATTGTCGAGATGATAGAAATCTCGGAATGTCAAGTTTGTTCGGTAGGTTGTTCACATTGACTATGCTTTTGTTTGAGTTTGTGCTGTTAGGGTTCGTGAATGATGGATCTTGGATCTCGGTTCGTATTTGACGGGAGTTGTAAAGTCTTGATTTTTTGAAGTTTTGTGGTTTTTGTTGTTTCTGATGTGGTTGTTGTTGTTGTTGTTTTTGTTTGTTTTGCGTTGTTGTAAGTGGCTTGTTTGGGATGTTGGGCAATAAGGTGCCCACCTTTTGATGTGATKCCATTGTTTTGAACCGCTTGTTGTGATGTTGATACTGTATCGAGAGGTAAGGTGGTGAATGGGCAATAACCTTGATCTCTGAGATGGCCAAATAAGCCAAACACGCAAAAATGTTTTTTTGAAGATTGGAAAAGTAGGTTCAAGAATCAAGGCTGTGCAGCACTCCCRAATCCAAAAAGATTTCTGGGATGTTAACTGAGCGTATGTTTTTCCAAACTTCGATCTATATAATTAAACAAGAGGTAAGTATACAATTTAAATAAATAAGAATAATGTTATTGAACAAAATGTAAAGGTTTTGGAAAGATCAAAACGATAGAAAGTGTATGGCAATTCCATCATGAAGGGAGTAAGTAAACTGCCAATCTCAATCAACAAWATATCAAGAGCTAGCTTAGATTGTAGTAAGGCTATAATAATATAATGTCTGGACTTAATACATTGAATTGAGATGGTAGACGAATAGGAAGTAGTAAGAGTAGGAGTCGGGGTGTCATTAAGGCATCGAAATATGAAAAAAAGAGATAAAAAAAACGAAATATTAAGGAAACAGGTAAATAATGAGAAGGGGTGAAAGGGGGAGAAGGGAAAATGGAAAGGGGACATTAAGAATTATATAAGTTGATAGGTAAAGAACARAACATAAGTGAAAAAAAGAGGGCCATATATTAAACGAAATTGAAAGAAAAAAAGGAAGAGGGGAAAAAAGCAAAAAGCTAAGTGAGTAGTGATTCATCATTCAAAATCCAGCGATTGGAATCCAAACAAGAAAACAAWAAAAAAGGTAATAAAGACATTCATGTCCAAACAAGACAAACAGCAAACTGGAATCCAAACAACCACTAAACAAACAAACAGATGAAACCCAAAATTCAACAAGTACATCCATGGAACTACCAATGGGCTAAACGGCAACTGAGAAACCAGCAATCGGCAATCATGGCAACAATGAAAACTGAAATAGAAGCTGAGAAACACTCACTACTGCAAACGCAAAGAAAATCAATCATCTTCAACAACACCAGCAGTACTAGTGGTACCACCAKTAGGAGAAACCACAGCGGATCCAGTAGCATCAGCACCATGAATAGCTATATCCTTACTGATCCCACTCCCACTTCCATTTCCAGCCCCGGCTCCAGCTCCACTTGCACCATCACCATTTCCACCATTGCCTGTACCGCTACCACTTCTACCTTCAACACCGATTGTATCACCAGCGTTTCCAACACCTGAACCAGACTTGGCATTACCATCATTACCGCCATTGTTGGAGTTAGAGTTGAAGTTGTTGTTGCTGGAGGCAGCACCACCACCAACACCGCCAGTAAGACCACCAACACCAGCACCAATGGCACCAGTAGCAGCACCACTGAAAGGAGACGATGACCAACCAAACAAAAAATCATCAAAGTTGTAACCGTTTCCGACACCATTAGCCACGGCAGAGTATAARAAATCGTTAGTGTTGCTTTGTGCTTGAGTTTGCACCGTTGGGACCGGAGATGATCCTTGGTTCTGTTGCTGTTGTTGTTGTTGTTGTTGTTGTTGAGGTTGGGGTTGGGGTTGGGGGTTCACACCTCCTTGGCCCAAGTCAAACACATGCGTGGATGACCCTGAATGAGATTGTGCACCACCAGCACCACCTTTACCACCATTATGTTGTTGATGGTTAGAAGGGGTAGTGTTGACACTAGCGTTGGTGGTTTGCGGTGAAGGGTTTGGGTTGAAATTAGCAGCCATAGGAAAAGGAAACTGAGAAGCTTGACCGACGGTAGTTAAGCCTGATGGCACGGGTGTCAGTTGACTGAAGAAATCGTTCGTGAGGTCAGCAAATTGTTGTTGAGATAATTGTTGAGATTGGGATTGTTGTGGGTATGATGGGAGTTGAGAGAACTGGTCCTGTTGTTGGGGCTGGGGTTGCTGTTGGGGTTGGGATTGCTGTTGGGCCTGCTGTTGATGTTGTTGTTGTTGTTGTTGTTTGTGGGAATGAGAACGGGATCTAGAACGGCTACGTTTACGTTTATGTTGACGTTGTTGTCCCTGTCCTTGACTACCACTATTATACGACCCAGATCCTGGTTGCTGTTGTTGCTGTTGTTGCTGTTGAGGGGTCTGCTGTTGAGACTGAGGTTGCTGTTGCTGAGGTTGAGGTTGAGGTTGAGGTTGAGGAGTAGACATATAATGCGAAGAATGAGAAGATGAAGTAGTCATAGTCTGATCATGCAACTGTTGTGGCTGTGGTGGTTGAGGGGAATCATTGATTTCATTCTTGCTGTCTTGATGCAACATATAAGGAGGCAAGAATCTTCCAAAGATCTTCATGTCCAGTTGATCCATTGGTCCTGGCTTGTATCTGTTTCCCAACCTTTGTTGTTGTTGTTGGGTCTGCTGTTGCTGTTGTTGTTGCTGCTGTTGGAATTGTTGCTGCTGCTGTTGCATCTGTTGCTGGTAAAGATGTTGCTGTTGTGGTTGTGGTTGCATTTGCTGTTGTTGAGATTGATTCTGGGATTGCGATTGATCGTAACCCATCGAAGTACTGTGGATTTCAGGCATGCTTAAATTAATCCCTGTAGCGATTCCATCAATGTAATTAACACCATTATTAACACCTGATGAAAAATGATTCTTCTCCTGTTGTTGCAACTGCTGCTGCTGTTGCTGTTGTTGTAAGTTACCATAAGGAGAATTATAACTATTCGAACTACTACCATGTTCCAAACTCTTACCCATCTGTGGAGTAACAAACGAACCACCAGCACCAGCACCCGAACCAGCTTCACTTTGTTCACCATTACCAGCAGCATTACCACTTTCATTCTCACGCTCATGACTATCATGACCAATAGTACTAGCCTTAGCGGTTCTTCTATTCAACTGTTCAAACAACGCATTCAAAATATTATATGTCCGCTTAGCAGCCATCGAGCTATCTTTCAACACATCCAACACTTTCTTCCCCATCTCTGCATCTTTTTTAATATCCAAATACTCAGGATCAACTTTCCCCTGACTATTCACCGGAGGTGCGAAATGAACATAGTACACCAAACAAGCAACACTGAAAAAAATCGTATAGATGGAAAACCAATATGATCCAGACAACATCCGTTTATCAATCATGTCCTCAGCTAGCTTCACAACGATACGTGCTACATTGATACAGTTCTTGGCCTTTTCTATACCACGCAAGTCGTTCATCGTTGGAGGTGGCGCCCCGTTGCCGTTGGTTGCACTGGTGATGTCTTGTGAAATGTAATGGATGAAAGGACGATACAAGATGATCTTGACGTGCAAGTACGAGATATGCAACAACCTATTAGCTTTCAAGTATTGACCAGGTGGTTCAACACCAGGTTTGAGTTCCAATGGTAAATGGTTCATCCAATCCTGCAACTCCAACTCTAACCGGTAAACGATGTCGTGCGCCAATAAGTCACCTGGTCTGCCTGTACCTTCTTCAACCTTGAGTGGTTTGATAGGGTACAATTTCGTGACTATCTTCTTCATGATAAATATGAGTTTTGTGTGTGCGTTAGCTATACCTGAACTGCTTAACCGATCACCTTGTCTATCGTAACGGTATCCGTGCACAGTGATATTCTCGTCGTCTAATTCCAGCGGCATATCTTGATCGAAATCATCTTCAGAGATGGTCCGTGGCAAACCAAGCATAGTGTTCACGTAGATGTCCATCTTATAAATGGTCCAGAATAGACGTTTGCGGATCTCAAGTTCAATTGGGTTGAAAGGATAGTCTAACTTTCTATGAAGGCCTTCACGGAGTGCTGCTCGAAGTGCTATTCCAATGTATGCGTAACATGTAGAGAGTCTAGCTGAACATTGCAAGAAAATTATCAACATCACAATAGTCTGAATCCCATACGTGTCTCTCGTATCTGTGATATCAATCAGTTTTCGAGCAGCGATGAAATAYCTGTATCCTTCATCCTCAAAATCCTCATTTCCTAATCCACCGCCGACACCAAACCCACCAGCACCACCATTCATCCCACCATTGCCACCACCACCACCAGCAGTCTTCCAAGTAACCTCATCACTCTTGAAAAACAACGCACCACAAGCCATAACCGAATAAACCAATGGCAAAAACCGTTGTTGTTTATTAGTATACTGTCCAGGATCCGTATCATACAACTCATTCAAATCCTCAATGAACGCAGGTCTATGATAAAACCTAAACAAAACACAAGCATTCTCCCATGTCTTCGTTATGAGTTGCAATGCAACTTCTCTTGAAGGCAAGATGATCTTGATCTCTTTGCCCATGCTTGACTCGTACGAACCGTCTATTCCTGGTTGTTGTTGTGGGTGGCGGTTGTTGTTGTTGTTGGGTGGGTACGGGTACGGGTATGATRGGTATGTTGTGGATGCTGTTGGACTGTTGCTTTGTGGTCTGTCTGAGGACGAAGAGGGGGAGTCGTATTGTGCTTGGGGTGGTGGGATGTGTTGTGATTGGGGTTGTGACTGTGCCTGTTGGAGTGGCATTTTGGAGTTGGGAGGCAGTTTGGGTAGTGTTGGAACATGGGGCACAGGAATGTCAGGCAACGATTCGTATGTTTCTGCTAGTAATTTTGCTGTTTCTGGTGTTGTTGTGGGTGGTATAACACTTGATGATGATTTTTCATCCCCCGTTGACGACTTGGAATTGGCAGTTTCTCGTTCTTTTAGTTTATTCAAAGCAGTCATTAATTTCATTGGATTGATTGGTTTTGGGTTATCGTTTAAATCAGTCAATTTGATCGTGGGGACCAACCTATGCAGTATATCATCGTATAGTTTTAATCTGTCTGTTAATTTAGCCATTGCTTCAGGTGTCACTGTGATGTTTGGGGTGGTGGTGACTATGGTTGAATTTGATGAAGATGAGGAGTTACCACCTGTACCACCAGTAGAAGCAGACACGGTCAATGGAACAGAAGCAGACCCGGACCCGGACCCGGATCCAGAAGCTGAAGCTGAAGCAGATGCATTATTGTTGTTATTTGAGTTGTTGTGGTTGTTATTGGAAGTGTTGTTGTTTGAGTTGTTGCTGTTGTTGGATGGACCAGAAGAAGCCTTTCTCTTCGATCTACTGGGTTGATCATAAGTACATTCATAAGAATACACAGTACAATGAATACAAGGTAAATCACCAGAACATTTGATTTTCAATTTTCTACATCTATCACAAGCACGAACCACTCTTCTTCTTTTTTGTAAGATTGTTGTTCCTGATGTTTCACTTACAGTAGGCATGATTATCTTGGGTGGGTTCATTGCCATTGATTTCAGTGCTGATGGAGATAACTCTGTTGAATGTGAACGAGAATGAGAGTGGGTGTGAGGATGGGTATGTGGTGAGTTTGTGGATGATGATGAAGTTGATGGTTGTGGAGCTATGGGGAACTGAGCATTGGTGGATGTGGTTGTATTGGGGTTGGTGGTGGTTGTGGATGTGGTATCAGTGGCCGTTGTGGGAGTGGCCGTCTTTTCTCTTTTTGGGGCCTTTCTCTTGGGCATGATGAGAAGGTGAGATGGAGATGATTTGTTGTTGTGTGTGGATAGGGTAGAGAGATGGAGTTGTARATGGTGTAAATAGAATGAATAGATGAATCAGATGAGTTTAGTTTGACGAGTCAAAAGAATGTGAGTACGGTCGGTGGACAAGTGAAAGTGTAAGCAAGTTGTAATTGAAGGCTGTGTAATTGTAAAGCTGCTGTGTGATTATCTGATTATCTGATTGTTGTAAGTAACTATAAGTATGGAGTAAGGGTAGTTGGTTGTAAGATGATCAAGATAGTCAGTGAGAACAGGCGAAACAACATCCAAGTTTGATCGTTGAACTTTTTCCAGAATTACTTGTCACTTGTAGAGCCATAGAGCTTGTCCGTTTTCACTTACTTGTTTGAGTTGTTGTAACTTGTTTGAGTTGAATTCTTCCATACATGCAAGGAATTCCCGCAAGGCTATAGCTATAGCCCTACCCTATACTCTTACTTACTCTGAGACTGTGCTCTCTCTCTCTCTCTCTCTCTCTCTCTCTCTAAATACTTGTTCTCATGGTCATAATACTCATGCATCTTTGCCTAGTAACCTGCCCAACAGAAAAACAAGTAGTACTAGTTGTAAAGACCAAAAGACCAAACCCCATACATGAATGGATGAACCTTATGAAAAATCACCGCTGATTATTTATACCTCTCTCCTTATCCCTTACAAATCCTTCCCTCTCTTCTCTCTCTCTGTCTCGCTAGCTTATACTTACAAATTTACATCTTTCCTCGGCCGGGTCTTCTTTAATCCAATAAAATTTGCCCGTGCAAACCCAGCAGCGGCCAACATATCGGTTATGCGGCTATCTTTTCTACCACTGATAAATCAATAATCTCGCCAATAAGCCGTACAAGGCCCCGGTACAGTTCCTTAAATTGAGGCATTTGGGCTGAGTTCAACTGAGTTGGCCCAATGGTTCAGCTGAATACAGCGGCTTTTTATCAGGGCTCTAATTTTTACAGTTTTATATATCCCGCGCGGGATGGTTCGATTTTTTTATATAGAGGCCAGGGAGGTGAGGTTAAGAGGACTGTCTATAGATTGATACGTCCGATCTCAACGTGTACTGCGGGAATATTCTAGAAGAAGCAGACGACAGTCTGGTATTGACCAATCTATTATTCATGTGAATATATAGTGATGATTGATCTGTGATGAATGATTTAGCTGAAGCCTGAACTACTGAAATGTGGAATGTGGAATGTGGAATGTGGCTAGTAATGGCTTCTTTAAATTCAACGACTTGTAACTTCTGCCTCTATTCCTCTTACCTGCTCCTGCCTTGTCCTTGTGCTACATGATACATCCATACCATTGATCCATCAACATCAATCCATATTTCATCTACTCTTTCCACTCCATCCAGCCATTCTGTTTTGGTACTTTGGTGCTCTCTAAATGACTCTCTGAGTCCGTCGARTCTCTCCTTCCCGTTGGTCATATATAGGTACTACGCTGTCAACTACTCGCTGAGCTGTCCTTAAACAGTTGGTGCTCACAAGACATGACACTTTATGAGGAACAGCAAAGGAACAATAACATTGCAGTGGGATTGAAATTTGATGGCATCTTATCAACTGGATTCTTATAAATTGACATGTCTTGTTTCTTCCAACATAAATATGGTTTAAGGTTTCAGCTTTAATCACAAGTAAGCATTGGCGAAAGTCTCCAGAATATTATGACAGTGACACCTCCAAGTTTGTTCATACTCCCCCTTCTACTGTTGTTCAATGGACGCTGTTTTCTCACTCCATTACAGACTTCCATCTCTTGAGAGCATTATATTGAATCAAAATGGTACTTTAGATAATAGTAGCTATGGCTAGGATTGGTCCAGTTGTTACTAGTTGTTTTTGGCTTTCCTGTTATCTTCTTCCTACTATATGGCCATTTTATGCATATACTTATGCAGGTATTTAATTGCCTCTACACCGAAACAAACTTCAACATTGACTTCAATTTCAATTTAGAATCACCAACTTTCAATGACCCAGATGCATTGGTGATGTGAAATCAATTTCATCTGTGGTTTCACCCATACAAATTCTCAGGAAAGTTGAATTTTTTAATGGTCTCTGGTTTGTATGACAGTCTTTGGCGTTGTTGGCCATTTTTTGATTGAAAAGTAATTTGGATGGGACAGTAGATGAACACATCAATTATGTTGTCAGCATTGTGTCATCTTCAGGTTGTCTCAGTTGGTTAATGTTGATCCATCACTTTTAAGTTATGATTCAATGATCTGTCATGTGTGTTTGTTGGACTGAGTCAAACCCTTAGCATGACATGTTTGCATGCGATGAATCTGACTGTGAWCTTCAATAACTCGGGGTTGGCCCTTCTATATTCCTCCAAAGAATTTCAGATCTCTTTCTTGGGGGCATATTTCTAGCTATCGATGTCTTCACCTTGAACTTCAATAGATTGTCAACCTTTTTTCCTTCAGAGTGTCATATTCTAGAATCAAATACATGTTGTCTTTATCCAATTGGAGGGTTGAAATGAACCAGTTGGAAACAAATTTGGAATTCTGGAGTAACGGCACTATGATATCTGTGACTAGTTTATTTTGGTTGTTGGTATCATCGTGTTTTTATTTTGGTTTTCCTTTGCATCTTGAATTTTCTTTTGGTATAAACTATYTGTGACAGTCTTCATATAAGAGGGAAAGTATGGATAAAGTCTTTTGTATGAGACGTTTGTTGTGTCGAAGTATTGATGAATGTAAAGTTTAAACTTGAGCTGTTCGCCGTCTCTGGCTTTGAAACCTTCATACCCTTGAATGKTTTCTGCCAAGGTAACCTTCTTCATCTTGTTTGAGTAATTGATTTGTGTCATTCTGTTGATGGTGCTATGTAACAATTTGTTCCTTCTGGATTAACAGAGCAACCTCATAATGGAAAATGTTTGTTTGGCACAGAATGAATTGAGAACAGTTGAAACCATAACAGTTGTTAACTCCACTCGGCAAGTAGCACTGTGGAGGGTGAATCGGTTGAAACAAAGTCAGGATTCCGAGGTACATTGAACTCATGAAATTGGCTAGAACATCTAGTSAGTATTAATGGGTTCAAACTGGAAACAATAAAAATAGTCAACAGCATTATGATATCAATGACATTTTCTTGAGAATATTCTCAAAAAAACACATATGCATGAGCTCAACTGTGAAAGAATTTGGTATTGTGATCGAAGGAAGTCTAGCAAATGGTGTAACATTTTGAATGATTATACTGCTTGGTCTTGAGCCTCTACCTGTCAACTTTTGTAACTCTTTAATTTCCATGGCATACCATGCTTTAAATTCATCTTCGGTGTTTGGTGCAGCTGAGAGAGCATATGATATCAATGACTAAGTTAATGCGTCTTACCGATTTGCATAATCTGTTTGCATGTTTTAACATTTGGATCCAAAGACTGTTTGCGGTTGTTATCATCGTATTTTAATCTTGGTTTTCTCTTATTGTTTGAACTTGTTCATTTTTTCATTGCATGGCTTTTTTTTAAGTTTACTCAGGTTTTTTAATTTATAGTTTTGATATATGATCCGAATTCAATTGACTTAAACAGCTACTCTTGCAAAGATTATCTGGCTCACATGGATCATTATATTGATCTGGATTCTGGAAAATAGTCGGTAGAAACATAATCAATTTCAATCAAAGGTTAGCTTGTAGCGAGTGGTTTACATATGTGGAATATATATCTCTGGCTCGAATATCATGTTGGAAGGTACATATGCGTTTAGTTGCACATGGGCATGACATAATTAGCTGATCATGATCGAGTCAATTTTTTTTTTTGTTTTTACCTAAAACATCAAATTTATTAAAATATACACATGAGTATATATATAATTTCAAAGCACTATTTATCGAAATGGTTAGTAAGCTCATCATTTCCGACGAAGAAAAAGAATAAAAAGAACAAAAAGAAGGAAAATGCATGGATTATTCTCATAATATATTAAATTAAATTTCACTAATTCACCAATTCAGATCCTTAGAGGAATCTGATACCGATSGATTATCTTCTTCATCAACTTCTCCAACTTTTCAACTGTTGGGCATTCTGGGATATCAGTTTTCATTATCTTTCTTGCTTGTTCACTGTGGATGTGAGCTGGAGAATTTAATCAGAATGTGGATATATATAAATCTACTTTAACCATATGAGTATAGCAAAACCTAGATTGTGAACAGCTAGTGAACCAAACCGATCCRTACAGTTCGAATTCGAATGGCATGAAGAAAAGCAAATTAACATAAGAAAGAAGAAATTTTAAAAAGCTGGTTATTTTGTAAAACTTATAGAGAAAAATACCCAGTAATACGAACAAAGAAATGAGAAAAATGTATAACCAACACTGAAGTAGTGAAAAAATAAGTTGGCTTGTATATATAAAAARGGCGGGGGAAAGGAGAATAGTACCATAGAAAAGCAAATTTGCGTGACGATGAGTGAAAAAAGGAATTTGAAATTATTGTTTTTGTTTGATGAAAGAAGAATGTGCAAAATAAAACATTAACTTGAGTGATGATGATGTTTGTGATGCAAGACGTTTCTTTTCTTGAACAAATCATGGATGATGGAGCGGTCTCTTTTGGTAAAGCTAGACTTCTTGTTTTTGTAATTACAGCTGATTTCAACTGACTTACCACTAGTGTAAGCGTAACAAGTAGTATCATCGCCACATTGCATCTTGACCCATGTACCATGGTTACAGACAGCAAAGTCACCTTCTGGAGAACAAGAGACTTCACCGGATTCACAAGAATCTTCGGAACCATTGTACAAACCAGCATCGTAGTTCTTGTTCAAGCATTGAGCTTTGGCTTTTCCGCTCAATGAAGAACAGTCAGTATGTCCAAATTCAGAAGAGGATGAAGTGAAAGATGCATCTGAAGTAGAAGTAGAATCAGCATCAGTGGCTTTAGCTTTATCGGCGGAAGTGGTAGAGGTGTAAATAGTCAACAAAGTGGAAATGTCATTTGGCATGGATGGTGTGTATGGAACGACAGTTGGATCGGCAGTTGCAGGGATGAGAATTTCTGTGATTGTGATATTGGTATCACCATTGTCAGCAGATTGCATAACGGTGGTAGTGATGTAGACGGAAACTTGCGAATCYGTAGTAGAAGAGGAAGAAGGGAAGACAGAAGTGGTGATGGTCACATCTTCATCCTCAGAACTTGCAGTTGGACCATTGTTGGAAACAGACTGAAAAACTGTGGTAGTGATGTAGATTGCAGGATCAGAATTTGTGGTAGAAGAAATTGTGGTCTTGGAGCTGGATGTTTCAGCACTTATGGAATCAGATTGGAAAACTGTAGTGGTAATATAGACGGCAGAATCAGAAGTCGAAGTGGAAGAGGTAGTCTTGAAACTGGCTGTGTTAGGAGGAGACTGAAGAACAGTGGTAGTGATATACACATCAGAGTCAGAAGTGGAGGTAGAAGAAATAGATGTCTCAAATGCGGATTGCAAAACTGTAGTAGTGATATAAACGTCAGAATCAGAACTTGTGGAAGAAGATGAAGAGGCAGAAGAGGTTAATGTRGCCTTGGAACTAGATGTTCCGATACTTTTGGAGGCAGATTGCACAATTGTAGTGGTGATGTAAACGTCGGATTCAGTGGTTGATGATTTAGAATAAGAACTTGACATCGTAATTGCGGAAGAATACTGAAAAAAAGAAGAAACAACACTGGATGATGATAATAAGGTTTTTAAGCTGGAAGTCTTGGGTTCTGTGGTAACACTAAAGGATGAATCAGAAGAGTCAGAAGACTTGCAAGAGCCCAAGATTTCAGCAACACCAGAAACAAATCCGTCATTACCATAACTGGAAGATGCATCCCACAGCATGACACCACCGAAGTTGGTGTTCTTGGCAGCAATGTCACCATTGACAGCACTCTTGATGCTAGACAGATCAATGTAACCAGAACCAGCAGATGATTGAGAACCTGGTAAACCTAGGAAGATCTTGATGTTCTTGTTAGGAGATTTGTTAGCAGCGTAATCCGCCCAAGTATCCCAATTGAAAGTACCATCCACAGAACAAGGGTTGTTGTAAAATTGGACAAAAGCATAATCAACATAGGAATTAGTCAGCATATCACCCAGATATTTATCAGGGTAAACACATTGAGGAGCGGCAGAAATATAATACTGTTTGGAAGAATCTTTGTCGAAGTACTCTCTCAGTTTAGTGACCAATGCAGCATAACCGGAATCTGAACCCATTTCAATATCAAAATCGAAACCATCGACAACGGAATCACCAAATGGTCTTTCGGAACTAGAGACATCTGAACCACCACCAAAGTAGTTCCACAGAGTTTCAGCAAAACCTTCACCATCAGAATCAGAAGCAAAGCCATAAGAACCGGATGARCCACCCAACGACAGGAGAATCTTCTTGCCTAGACCTTGACAGGTCTTGATATCTTCAGCAATTTGATCACATTTCAATAAGCCGTTGGAGCCTTGGGTGCTACAAGCACCAGCAAAGTTGATGTCCATTGCACCAGAGGCACTGGAAAACCTATCCATGAAACTGACGAGGAAAATGTCAGCATCACCCTTTTGACAATAACTTGATAATCTATCTTGAGTGGAAGTAGCTTGACCCCAGTATAGAGCAATTTCAGAGGCTGAAGCAACAGCTGATAGTGATAATAAGGCCGTTGTAATATTTGACTGGACCAGCATTTTTCGATATGAAGACCAAGTAAGATTGGAAATGTAAAAAATGTGTTGTTGTGACTGTGAAAAGATTGAATGTGCAAATTGATAAGATTGACAATAAAATCAAATAAGAAACAAAGGAGCTGATGAAATAATGGTTCGGTATGAACTATGTATTGAATAGATTGTGTATTGGATGTAACTCGTAAGAGACAAAGAGTTATTTGAAACTTGATCGAGTCATGAATGGTACAACTGAAGAAACCAGAAAAGACGGGAAACGTTTCGACTTAAGTACACTGTTATCATCAGATCATCATTGCAGTAGGATCAAATGAAGAACCAAGACTCAATACCCATAAATCATGATGTAACGCCTAGAGAGAAATGAGAACTCAGTGATTTGAAGAGAGTATAATTGCAAATTGACCGGTAGAACTGTATAAAGGGATTGATTTCATTGATACATGCAAACAAAACAATAGGACACGACACAAGAGCTAAAGTAATGATATCCAGGAACCATCAACATACCGGCAAATCTCTCAAATGGCTTGCTTGTTTTCATGCAGGTTCATCACCCTCAAAACAGGTGCTTCGCAAGTACATATGGAACTAGTTTGAACGCACGTTCATTCAATCAACTTTAAAACACCCATTCCATTTATGGCATTCATGGTATGTATCTAGTCGTATCATCGAGCAACTCAATTATTGGTTGTCTTCTAATGTTGTTCTTAACAGTAACGTAGAGCTCAGAAGTCATTGAAGGTTCATATGATCGATCTTTGCAGATGAAAGTTTGGGAACAAGAGATTGGTCATGACTCATGAGTGGGCCATTAATGAGAAAGAAGGTAAGGTCATGAATTGATTATGTTGCATTTGTTTGTGTTCTGATTTAGCTTTATCTTGTTGGGAATTAAACTTAATCATCAAATGGCTAATACCTTTGATTTTGATCAAAAGAATTTCAGCACCCGCACCTAAACTAACTTTACTGAGATAGCTTCAAAGTTCAGGGACAGCGCGCATAGAAGACSCAACACGCGTTATATCGACGCAGCTTGGTGTGGCGGTGCAGGGATATGCTCTTTTCATACAATTATGTTAGATAACTGGTCTTTGAGGTTACATTTCCAGACAGATAGTTGTAGAAGAATTACTGTAGTCTTGATTGTATGGTTACATGATGGAGCCCATTAACTCAATAATGAAATCATGAACAATCTGCAAAACTTGATCGAAGTCTATCATGTGCAGTAACAATTTGATGTTCATGCATACATGTCCAAGCTAGTAGCTGTTCGAGAAATCAAGGGTTTTGTTTCAAAAAGTAATTATGGATGTAAGTGAAAAGTAACTTGGTTATTTGTACTTCCCAATAAATACGTCATTTCCATCAAAATTCAGGGGTCGATTGCACCATTAACAATGTGGAATCCCAATTATCAGCATCAAAACGATTAAGCTTCTCGTTCATCTGTTGGTCATCAGTTTCAATTTAACGAAAAGAGTAAAAAGTAGAAAAACCTTTCTGGAAATTCATAAAATCACAACAGTACTGGTCGAAATTATTTGCCGAATTTGTTAGTTTATATGAAATTCCCTCTTTTGAAAGTTTTCGGGACGGATATTTCAGACAGATCACAGCCACC
The DNA here is from genome assembly GCA_001599995.1 of Ambrosiozyma monospora. NCBI lineage: Eukaryota > Fungi > Ascomycota > Pichiomycetes > Pichiales > Pichiaceae > Ambrosiozyma > Ambrosiozyma monospora. The sequence goes on from BCIP01000019.1 coordinate 26,474, forward strand.
TCAACGCGTCGGACTGGCCGCAGCAATTGGACTTGTCACAATTGGAAGTYGGAACTTGGACTAAAAAGAGGTTGTACATTGTGTGTTGTCATCAAGTGAATGAATAACTCCTTCGAAAACTAACGGTACCATTCTGTTCTTCCATTCCAACCATCCATAAGTCATTCTGATCCTTTCAGCTCTACCCTAACTTTCTACTCCAGGGGAAGGCTTCTTCCCAATATCATCACAGCTTTCTGACTGTCAGTGCTTGCAATGTGCCTGTCACCCTGCTCGTCAAGAAAGAATCTTCATTTCTCAAAAAGATTCAARTGATCCAACCATACAATCTATCATCCTCAAAGACTTCTACTTTCAACCCATTCAAGGAATTCTCAAATGTGTGTGTTGCTTGGATTTCCAAAAGGAGCTTGGTACCAACTTAATGGAAACTGATTGTGGTTGTTACAACTTCAAGTGGTTTTTGGTGCTTGTCATTTTTAGAGGCTCTGTTCAAGTTCTTCAACTTGGTTCAATTTGGAACACAATCGCATCTCTCGTGACTATGATGGCAGCTACAYGGTAAGCTTACTTTAGTATAGTCCCACCCTTACCAGTTGAAATAATGGAAACATTAAARGTTTTGTCCCRTGCACTCTTGACATCGACTTGATTGATACATCAATRATTCATTGCAGYATATGCCGAAACAAATCTCATAGAATCAAAACTGGAAACAGGARCATTGGGGTAGATGTTTGTGGAAGCGGTAACAGGCTTGAAAACCTTATTGGAACGAGTTGATCTGGCTGGCATAGTTGAAGCTGATAAAGTTGAAAGTTTTTTAAGGTCAAGTTGAGGTTTAAGAATTGAATCGATGAACTCAACARAATCGGATTTAATCTCCAGGTCTTCAAGGATAAATACCAGTAAGAATGTTGTTGGAATAGAAACCTCTGTTGGGGTTCTTATTAAAGTATTCACACCACTAGTCAATGATTGTATCGCCGTGGTAAAGAGCATCTGACCATATGGACTCTGAAGCAAACATATTCTTATCTTTTTAGGTAGAATCAAGGCCCCTGATAGACGCTGACTCTTGGAATAAATAGCTGTTCTTAGACCAATAATTTTATGAACGAATTGAATCTGTTAAAATCGTTTGAAGTCCAATTTGGCCTGATCAAATGCGGCAGGAGATTTGGTTAAAATGGTTTTAAAGTGAGATGGTGGAAGAATGACATTAATGATATAAAGCTGCAATGGGTGTAGACGAACTGGAATGAGGATGTTGGCAACAATGATGTCGTTGGTGTTTTCATAATCAATATGCTCCAATTGGAATGTCAAGTTGGTAGCATATAACGCTCACTGGGTATAGAAAATATATGAAGGTCGAGCACTTGGCTTGTCTGTTTCTTAGTTTGTGAACACATCTGCAACAATTTGGCCCATTGGAATATATTTTGGTATATCATGACCCATAGAGGGCAATTCTGAAAGCCGGGGTGAAAGCTTGTTCGGCTAACCACAATTCCAACTGATGGACGTTGTTTGAAACCTTGTCGGAGTGTTTGACGTGGATGGCTTCACCTGCAGTCGCTTTTGATGGCTTGATCCAATGTTTGAATTGTTTCACGAGGTGCAAACCGGAAATCAAAATACTTCAAGCAATCTGATAGATTTGCACTCTCTGTTCTTGTTGCTACATAATACCCTATCAATTGGCGGATGAACCTGGGGAGTTGGTGTTGCAAAACCAAAGCATGATGCAGTACAACAGAAAGTTGTGATSATTTCCATCAAACCAATCAGCTACACTCCAATGTCAGACAGTTCATCGTAACTCAATTGAGARTTCATATTTGAATGCTTGCAATGGTCTCGAATCACTCTTGATTCTGACTTCCGCCCACGCTCTGAAATCTTTTGTTTGATGTCTGATAATTGTGTGGTTAAGTTGGGTAAACAATATACTGCAGAATCCCGTTTCTCATAATGAAATACAAGATTACCACTGTTGTTCAGTTCAACCGAATTTAACCGTTTAGTCAACCCTCTGACACGTTTTTCACTGAATGACTTCAAATTATTTTTACTTTCACCTTCAGTGTCACATTCAACACCAAACCTATTTAAATAGGACAAGTACAGACACTGGAAAGATGTGGGTGGTTTGCCATCATCCGGTGATGTTTCAGATGAGGTTTTGCTCGTATTTAAAAGTCGATTGAAATTGTGAAAGTCTGCCTTGATCATGTCAAACTCCCGTGTGAAAYTATCTATCGGCTGATGAGGATTATTCTTGATGATTTTCCATATATGTTGAAACGAAATTGGAATTCTGGAGTAACGGCATTATGATATCAATGACTGGGCTAGTGTAAAACTGGAAAGTTGTCGTTATCATCGTGTGTTTATTTTGGTTTTCATTTCAACTTTAACTGATTCATTGCTCTATTTTAAGTATTTTTTATAAAGATTAGCTTTTTAAATTAATTTATTCACTTTTCAAAATTGAGTTTACAATAATAGTACATGTAGATTKCTCTTATAACGGTAGTTTCGGTATCAGCGTGGGTCAATTTTTTAAGACATAACAAGGCACGATTAATGTTTGATTTGATGTATAAATGAGACTACATCAAAATTGAGACAATATCATATATATCAAGTACTGAAGTACATGTCAAACATTAAAATCCAAAAACYCTCAAAGTTTGAAGCTTCAAAAGAAACAAGAACCCGTATGTCCTCGTGTGCAAATGCATAGTAAAAAGAGTTTCTGCAATCTGATGTGTTCCCATGTTGCCATAGTCATGACCAGATGGAACCCCAGATGGCAAAAATTTGAACATGAATTTTGCATGAGCTATACAGCTTATCAGTAACCCATGTATACGTGTTGGCGTGAATTATGTGCCTCCAAGAAATACGCAAACCCCATTAAACAACCACGCCTTGYCCTCATCACCCAATCGGGCTCATAAGTGTTGGAACATGGTCCAGGTGGAACAGGTGTGAGAGGTGTGACCATGATCTATACCCCCTCAAAAAACGCCCTCATGTGCCCTCATGTGCCCTCATGTGCCCTCATTCAGTTGGGCAACATTGAAGAACCAATTGGATAAACTTGTTGAATTTCAACTGGATCAATTCGATGAATAGTGGTTGTTGATTGGTCAGTGTAAGATGCTTGGTCAATGGTCATACCTTCCTTGCACTTGGAAAGCCCCTGGTTAGATGCATGCATGTTGTGTGGAATCAATCGGAGAACCGATGTTTTTGAGGAATTCGGAGTGGTCGGAGTTGTTTGACAAATTGGAGACCGATCTGTATATTCTTGAGCAGCTATTGGCTGTATACGAATTGTGCTGTATAATTGCTGGCATCTGTTATATATATAGGGTGAATCGCAACAAAATTTGGATGAGCTGTTGGGACATGTTTCACACCCCCTCAATTTCAGGGCTGACTTGAATCTCTGGAAGCAACCACCTCGTTCTGGCTCTACAATTTTTCAACCAACCACAATATCTYTGCTGCGATATGATTCACAGTCATGATCGTTACTTGACAATTGGTGATTTATTGCTGTGGTGGCTGCTTTCTATTAGTAATATAGAGGTGTTGTAAAGTGGTTTAATGGAGAGGGTGGAGGTCTTTGAAATTCGATCTGGAACTGGAAGTGAGTCCTGTATAGGCTGTCACAGGTCACAGGTCACAGGCTTCGCTCGAGCTCGAGCTCACTCACTGAGTCACAGCCAATTCTCGCCTATTTTTATTTTTATCCTTCGATCGAACCTGTGGTCCCTCATCAACGGACCACGGAGTTGCGTGTATCGGTGCGTTTTGCTGCCAATTTCCACATTCATCTAAAAATTTTCATTTTCAGCGGTTAATTTAATCTCTCGCTCGCTAAACTTTCAGCCAATTACCTGCTCAAAGATCGAATTTGTATAGCTAGGCTTGACTTCCCAAAACATGCAATTGCAAATGGCAAGAATTGAGACTTCTGCTCTTGTTAAACAGTCTATGTGGACAGCACGTAGATTATTTGAATACTAGAAACACAATCCACAGTAAATTACAGTAAACAGGGTAGCAGCCTAACACCATATAATGGGGCAAGTGAAACTTGTTTAGCGGCAAGACGAAGATAACGGTGACTCACCACCCACTCACCCAACCCAGCTGCAATTCGAGTCAATTCGAGTCATAAATTGATAAATTGAAAAATTGAAAAATCAGTCAGTCCCTCATTGTCGTTTCTTTTTCAGCGCGATCAAACGCCCATGCACATCCACATCGGCGGACATGGACATGGACATGGACATGGACATTCGGAGATGGACTTGGACCTTAAATTGGTGGCCACTTGACTCTCTTGTAGCTGGTCCACAGTTTTATAACAGAAAAAAACTATTTAAGCACCCTCTTATTCCTCTTTTTCAAATCAATTTCACAATTCACTTCCTTTCTTATGTTCCTTCACAAGCATCAACAAATATCAAAACACAACCACTAAGCATCCTGCTTTCCATCTAATTGGCTACCCAGAAAAAAAACAAAAATTCTCACGCTTCACTCTCAAGCACACAAACTACACACGTACAATGTTCTCATCAAACAACAAAGACCAACAAAACAACACTGAATCTGAAGCCTACAAGGCTAGATTGAACTTTGGTGCTGAAAAGGAGAAGCAAATCTTGAACGAAATCAGAAACTCCAAGAAGCAAACCAACTCTGTCTTTGAATCACAATTTGCTGGTGGTTACTTCAACTTGGGTTTCCACAAGAACTAAGTCTTTGTGGTATGCCTTGTTGCTTACTGTTATTCCTTGATTGGTTAACAATCATTAATTGCTTTCCGACGTTGACATTTATGATTCATCACACACTCCAATGATCATGGCTTTGTTTCAGTTCTGTTCATCTCGATTCTCGTGGTTGGTTGGTTCATTATCGCACGCTACTGGAGTCTTGACCTCTGTTCATACTCTTATAATATTCTTTCAATTACACTTCTTTTAACATTTTCTATATAATATTTGGTTTTCTTTTTCAATTCTAATTATGCTCTCTGGTTTTCTCGTTTCAAACAAAAGGTGTATCGCTCGCTACTCACAGTAAATCTGAATTCTGATTTTCAACTCCGGCGTAGACGGTAGAAGTTATAGAACGTGCATATATGTGTGTCAGCCATACAATATTCTGTTGAAGATCCCTCTATCAACCGTTAACCATGGCAAGCTCGGCAAGCTTCATATGAATAATAATAACTTACAGGAAGCTTAAACCACGAGTTCTACGAGATCTACAAAAAATTAAATGGAGCTCAGTTCAAATAACCTCCACCAAACTTCGGAGTACCATGTATAAATTCAATTTGTCAAAAACTTCTACCGTGGATGTGTAACTAACCAGCACARTAAAGAATTGGGTGACTATTATTAATACACTAGAGCTGGCCCACCAATTGTCAACTAATCAACGGTTTCTAGGTAGGAAATCGGTGTAAATTGCATACGCATGAACTTCTGAATTTAATTAAGCAGAGAACCGGTCCGATTTCTTTCGAGCTTGAACGTCGCGTGTTTCTGCACTTGAGATGTATATGCATCAAAGATCAGCCTATACACTGCAGTCTGCAAGTGGAGGTAGGCAAGGCAAGGTTTAGCTATAGGTGCAAGGAAAAGGATCAAAAAAAGATGTGCAAAAAAAGACGACCTCGGTGAGGATTGAACTCACGATCTTGCGATTAACAGTCGCACGCCTTAACCAGCTTGGCCACGAAGTCCCTGTTAAGATTTWAAAAATACACTTTAATATACCAATTTTCCCTTGAATATTAATTTTTTCAGTGATTTGTCGTGAGATTTAATATAAGTGATTGTGGTGGTCWTTGGTGTTTACTTATCCTAGCTGGTTTAATAACTTCAAATTAGAAACAAGTTCTTACTTGAACTTGCGTGGCATCTTAATTTGGTGGTTGGAAACGAATCCTAATCATGGAATTGCATGGCATTTTAAGTTGGTTAGTATCATCAATATCAGTATTGGCACAATGATTYTGTCGCTTTCATAATATATTTGGTCCAATGGTTTTCTTGAACTAATTTTTGAACTAATTAAATAAATCCAGTAGYCATCAACTATCAGTCATATTATTTTACCATCACTCATACAACAAATTACTCTCCCAAAACTACAGGTGAATGATATAAACTAATCATTATTATGAAACAGATCTCTAAAAAAAGGAAATGGACTGATGGATTTTTGTTTTTGCTGATTACCTACGGTAAAATTTATTTTAATCTAGTGAAAGACTTTTTTTTTTTTTTTGCTTTCATGTTTGGAGGATGAGATGTTCCTCGGTTCTGTTTCTTAACAATGCCTACGTTGCTTTTTAATATTGCAAGTGATGATTAAGTTAAAAAGTTGGATAGACAACTTCCCCTAAATTTTTTTTTGGTGTTTGATCTTTGATGGTCTGAACCACCAGTCTWTATATTTTATGTAATTTTATGTATAACTACTGAATAAAAAAGAATTTATTGATTGATTGATCATAACTACTGAAAAAAAGAAGTTATTGATTGTTGGGATGATCGATTTATATATGTTGTCCAATTGTTACATTTCGATAACACCACGCCGGTTATGGCTCGTGTGAACTTACCTTTGAATGAACTTGTTCTGTATATTGATCTGGAGTAAATGACTTGATTGCCTGGTCTCTCGAAAGAGAACCGAAAGTACGTATAAGAAAAATGAAGGTGATGTGAATTCTGGGTCCTCTTTATAGGTCACAGAATCCGTGTAAGAAAAASTGGGAGAATGAACAGTTCGGAGAACATGCTAAATAAAAACGTTTAATCGAACAGGGAAGAGTCACACAAAGCTGGAAGAATATAAAGGATAAATAAATGTAAGATCAAAAATTAACCAAGATGATGAATATAGATAGCCCGATCGTGAACCCATGTTTCATACCTGCAGAACCAGTCTGAGTCGAAMATTTACACTCTAATTTTATAGATGATTTTTGATAAGAGAATTGATGGTGAAACTAGCAAGTGAACCACAATATAGCACCAATCGTGTTGGGACAGATTTTAGTTCAGTTTAAAAAGAGAGAATRGAATTTTAGGTTTAAGGACAGTTAAAAACCTTTTTTTTTTTCACAGAAGTTTCAAAATTCGAGTTGGTAAGAGTAGTCTACTCAAGAGATTTCATAAGTATAAAATAGCTTGTAAGTAAAGAAAAAAAATATCAAATAATAAAAATTATGTTGGATTATGAGTGTGATTTTGTGATATCTTTTAAGTTAGTGTGTGATTTAATTTATTCACTTAGCATGTAGCTGCTGTTAAAAAAGTATATKTGCAAGCTGTATGCGAGGAAGGGTGAGCTAATGGAAATGTCATAAATATTTTCGAGGTTTTTCACTTTTGTGGACACGATTACAATCCATAAGGTACATRAACGCTACTCAAGAAAGAAAAACGAGTCACGAGGGTATCAATGAAACAGAAGCAGTCTATTCAGCACTAAGAATCCAATCAACSWGTTAAATATGAACTGTTGGAATTCTAAKTAATTCAGAATCAACCTTCGGTATTACAATTCTCAGTTCAATGAAGAGAGTAAAAGAATGCTCTGTGGCTATAATKTATATTGAATCTCTCACCCGGTAAATCAATGGATGGAAAAGATAGGGTTGGATAATAGTAGACAGTGAACACAAACCCGATGAAGATGTGTATGTGGAAAATGTGTGTACTTCCCTCTCTTCCTCCAATCTTCTTTTCATCAATCAACCGCTACACAAAAATGAAAAGACAAAAATGTGGGAACTCCCAACTATATAGAAGAATTCATCAAATCTCTCTTGCAACTTCAAAACTTAACATTCTTGTTTTCTGGGCCAATCACACCCTCCAAATCTATCAGATCTTCTTCTGACTCGATCACTCACAAAACAGTCAATTAGTATGGCACCGTACCCGATATAGATTTGGCAGACACAACCTCAGATCAGATTCACATTCTGATATGAACAAGTCTTTTTTTTTACCTAAAACGTCAGATATTTGCAGGGAAAACAAGTATATCGGAATCCTTGAGTTCTCTTTAGATTAAAGTCGAAAACCCCCTGTGATCGTTCTTATAGCCCCGATCTGACATGAGGTTGTGGTTTATAGTCTTTTGGACTTCAACGAAGACCGCCGTATAATCCAATAGTGACCCCGACGGAGATCAACTAAGGGCACTCCTTGTGTCGCCTAGCCCTTAATCACTAGCCGACGTACAAGTCTGGCTGCTGTGTATAAAATCAAAACGAGTATTATTCGGTCCACATTGGGCTCGAGCTCGAGTCGTTCTGGAGCTTACCATGACTAGGGCAGACGAGCTACCAACTGCACTACGGGATCCTAGCAGRGCTTATTTTTTTCTCTTAATAATTGCCAGAGAGACCAAATTTTCAGTGGAAGCGTTTCTGTTCAAATAATGAGTCATTTATATGAGAAATATTTCTTATGTGAATTGTCTTTTTTTTACCAAAAGAAAAGATAAGTTGATGAGAAACTGATGAGAAGGTAAAAAGATAAATCGTAGAGTAAAGTGATAAAGAATAAAGTAATAAAATGATAAAAGGAAGAAGATTATAATAATAAAATGTTAAAATGAAAAAGAGTTAATTGATAAAAGATAAAGAAGAAAATAATAAAATGTTAAGTATTAATTAAAATGATTATTGATAAAAAGGGGATAGTAACTGTGTGAGGAGTTGGAGGTAGATATGTTGTCATTCAAATCCTTTGAATGAAATTAAAAATGTAAGCAAGAATTATCAAKGAAAGTGAAATGTGCAAGTAGTTGAACATGCCACCCAGTGAGACAAGTGTGATGACGTGCAATAATTTTGGTTCATCTATGGGAGTACCATACTGCCTGGAAATCAAAACATTTACTTCATCGAACTACCACCAGCATAACTAGAAAAAAAGAATAAAATACAAATTCAATAAAACGGATAAAAACAAATAACTATAAGCCACGGGAAAAAGAATTTCAAAGACCAGAAAAAGACCGTAAAAGAATAAAAACACAAAAGAGCAAAAGACAATCAAAAAGCATAGAGACACAAATAATGGGAAAACAAAAAATAAAAAAAGTAGCAAAAATAATAAAAGAGTAATATCAAAATTCATTTTTTTTCTCAAATTCAAAAACAAAACACTTAGACTCAGAACAAAAATTCACCTGGAGCTCCTACCCAGAAAAATCTATTTCCAAATTGTATATATTACCTGCAAATCTTCAGAAGTTAAAAGCAATCAATCATTTTTTATTCAGTATAGGCAAGTTGTTCGGAATGCTGCTTCAATAACCACTTGTGATTTCCACTTTTTCTTTTCAATCTACATTATAAGGAGAAAAAGGTTCTTTCGAAACCACCTACAGGAAGCGAAAAATTTGGCGTCGGGCCAATTTACATCAAAGCCGCACGGAAAAAACCCATGAAACAGAATTTTTCTRTTACAGATTAGCGTTTGGGCTAACCTYATAACCTTGATTCCTTATCGGTCGATATCCAGTTGTAATAAMGATGTGTACGTGTAATKTTAACCACAAGTTAAAGAGTATGTTATTAGATGATTTACAAAGAAGAAMATGTATGTAAAGGAGAAGGAGGRGATGGGACAAAGCCAGACATATTTATACAGGTTCTCACGCTAATCCTTATTCCGTATCAATCTCATTGTATCCTTATCACGTGCGTGTAATCTAACCCTTGTATGTGTCACGTGTCATTTTTTCCATAATAC
>BCIP01000019.1:37529-76402 GCA_001599995.1 Ambrosiozyma monospora
ACATTTACAGCAACCCCTTTGTAGCTCAGCTGGAAGAGCACAAGACTGTAACTGACTAGAAATCTTGGGGTCCCCGGTTCGATCCCGGGCGAAGGGATTTTTTTGASATTTTGAACAAAGRTATATTCCKCTTTTTAGCATGCTTTTTTTGTTTCATTTTACTACTGAGAATAGCTTTCGTCTTTGTATAGTTAGTTGAAGGCACACAATTCGGGACTCAAAGARAGAGTGCACACTTTATAATGTGTTTGGGTAGCCGAATGTTTGGAGTGCTTTTATATCCTCTCAACTCATAGTCAAACATCTTCAGAACTAACGTCTCCATATGTTGTTCAATTAATCTTTTCCACTTGATGGTGAAACCTGGTTGGGGTGGGCCAGTGTTAGGATTAATAACGACTTTAGTCTACATTCAGACGTTTGATTTGTTATTGATTCTTCACTGATATCTGTTAATGGAACTTTTTCTGTTGTCTAGAATTACACCACAAACAGCAGAATTAGAATCCTATTTGGATGAGTCACAGGAATTTACCTCAATTAATGGTCTTGGAGTATCTCTTATACCTTTTCCCAACTTCAATCCATGGTCACTTCTTGTGGAAGGGAGCTTCCAAACTATTTTTGTGGAGAGGACCAACCTCATTCTTTTTCAATAGAAAACTTTCAAGAAACAGAACATGTCTTAGATCAATAGCAGACAGCTATGGACATATTGTCATTGTCATAGTTTGAATCTTTGTCGTTGAAAAACACGACCAAAAACTAACAACGACATGACGTTAACCAAGGGACAARCCAATYAACCGCTTAAATGATGAAAATTCCAAGACCAACCACAAATTTAGGACCACAGGTTGAAGAAACCTTACTCCAAACTTGACACAGAACACTTGTTCCTAAAGAAAATCAACCATTCAATTAGYTGTAAGTGAAACTTTATCTAATCACCTTACTGGTTTAATGGTTGAGAGAATACATAGGAATTTTGTCTTATGGAGAATTTGAGACTAGGTATGTCCTTCTGATTCACCAATTGCACCTTCAATAACATTACTTTACCAGCTATCATCAATACCGCTGTTTCCCCGTCCAAATAACCACTTGCACCTCATTGAACATTGAAATCTTTTCAGAAGCTTCAAGTACCTGTGATAGTACCCTGACTGAAACTATGGGAGTGGTGGTTCCTCGACTTTATTTCTTCGCACACATACACTCAGTATACTAAGGTTGTACGTTACATTTGAGATTTGACTTGAAGAATGGCAAAGAAGCAATAAGAGCACAACATATGATAACTGGAATCAAAGTCAGAGTCCTATGGAAACATTCATGATTTCGAATTTCTGACAAATTGTAAGTGAGCTGTGATGACCAGAAAATAAGAAACAAACCTGAGTACCCAAATGAAAGTGAGACAGTGTCAAACCAAACTGATTAATACCGACAATTGTAAAATAATCATAGAGCCATGCTTGAAAAACCACCAAATCAGCAAATCCGTAAACAAGAAATACAATGCCACAGAACCGCTGTTTAATACGAAGTCATTGACACCACAATGAGAAGTTTATTCGAATGAACACAATGAAACCAATCATTAACAAGCATACCATCCAACTTCTCAAAATACTTTTTCTTTAATTCAAATATTCTTTTGGGACTTTTAGGATCACAAATGCAAAAGTTGATATGAAAACACTCACTCTCAAAGGACACAAATGACAAATAACTTGCAGATACAGTCAAACCAATAATAKAACAAATCATAAAGACAAACCGGAATCACGGAGAAAAGAAATGGTCTAAATTCCATTGTTGTCTTTTCTTCAAAATTCATCATATGCCAAGTTAATATATTAACACCACCCATTAACGTGAATCATTCTTAAGACAATCAACATTCTCGAAACAGAAAAAACCAACAAAACTTAACATTAATGACCTCAGTTGTGTGTTTGAATTGTGGCAGGGACTTAAACACTCTTCGCCATATTTGCTTGATCTTTAATTGACCTAACACTTAAACCACATTCACCGGAATTCACTTTTCAACATTCATGGACCCCGAGTTACCACCATATTATCGACATCAAAATCATTCAAAGGAACCACCATAATGATTGGAATATATCAGGTCTGAAGGGTGAAGGGGAACATTCTCGTAAATTAGATTCCATATGCGTTTTCAATGGAGCTTGATGTATGTGGAAGGCGGCGTGCTTACATGTAGATGGTTCGTGGAAACAATAATGGAATGTCCAATTTCATGATTTCAATAAGTTGGCAAAAGTCTAGAAGCTTGTGAAAATACTGTATAATACTTAAGAGTCAAGAGTCAAAAGGATATAAATTGAAAATAGCTATAGCTGTCTCCAAAAATTATTTGGCTGGCGATTGACCATCGACGGCGGTCCGCGGGGCCCGAACTAAATATTGAGGTCCACCAACAGATTATACAATTTACTAGCTATTATTAGCTTAAGCTCTGTAAACATTGAGGAACCATAAAAACCTAAGAAATATGAGTTTTCAGAAAGTATTACAATTCAGAGATATTTTTTGATTACCTGAAGTAGGGATTCTGGCATCTATAAACCATTAGTGTATTTCAATTTGCACCGGAGTGGAGTGGGTTATATCATGCAGTTACGCCGARATCATTTTCAGGAATCAGGAATCAGGATTCAGGATCCCTTCTCCTGCACGAGGCTGAAGCATGCAGTAACCTACGTWAAGGGTACGTACATACCGTACCGTCATACTCAAGAAACAAGACAACATGTTGTGTTGTTTAACCTGTATCATGGTGGTTCATGGATAATCACCAAGTCAACAAGTRTGAAGATTTTCCGAAACTGCAATGGTTTCATCGATGCATATCGAAACCAACAGTTAAAGGGCTTGGTGAATGAAACTAATGGACTCGCTTGATATAACCTTATCGTTATTGAAATTATACCGATGGTTGGTTCAAGGTACGGTGTCCAAGAAGGTAATTTATAAGGAATGCTGGGAATCAATGTACCTGTACTACCTTTTTAGCATTTTAGTTAAGTGTAGAGTCATGATAGAATACTATCATGCTTATTTGCCATATAAATTGAATGAAAATAAAAAAAACCAATAGAGAAAAGTTATTAAAAAAAAGTCTGGTTCGTATGAAAATCCTTTAGAATACACCTATTCTAACCAAAAAAGTAATGCAAAAAATAACCAGAACAAGAATTTGAAAGTTGAATAAAATAACATGCAACAACAACAAAGTATCAATTCCTAACCACTAACCGATAACACCTATATGCAGTAGAAACAATGAATCAATCATCATTTTCAAGTTCGGATTTGTTAATGATACCACCATAATCTTCAGAGTAAGAGAATTGACCGGATATAACACCAATGACATATCTGCCAAAATACTCTTTGAAACTAGGTGCCAGCACTGTACGACTTGGAGAGTCATGCCACATAGTGATCACTTGACCAGACTGCCCACTTGAACTTGGCTGTAAGTCAATGCAGAAATGATCACCTGAACCATCATGGGTGAAAGGAACCCATTTTGAGCACCACCAACAATTGGGATGAATTTGTGAATCGTAATCTTCATTGGAATCCTGGTCGGCAGTGTCATCAAACATACCTTCATGTAGTAAATCATCCCAAATCTTCCATTGTCTTATGATCTCTTCATGGTGAAGGTATTCTTGGCCATCAATTAATCCAACACTTCCACTTGATCCATTGTGGATACGTAGACTCTCTTTATAGTCTTCTGGTAGGTTCACGTCAAGTGATGTTTCTAACAATTGTAATTGATCGGACGTGATCGGTGGATTCAGTGATTGATAACCTTCTTGCCAATTCTCACGGAGCCAGTTTTCGAATATCACCCAGTACTCCTGGATTGATAAGTCTGATGGAGAATCTGTTGTCATTTTTGTTTAACCTTTTTTTTCCAATTTGTCAGGAGCTGTATCTGGATACGTTGTCCTTGTCCTGTTGTGCCGTTATGTGAGACGCAAGATTGTGAATWGATGTGTGGTGGGGGAGGAAGAGCTAAGAAGGAGGAGGCGCCGCTGTGTGCTTGGGACAATAGGATCTAATGTCACTTGAATATATTGAAGTAAGGAGAGGACTGGGGTATTTGTAGATGGAAAATGGAAGTGAATTTTCGACAGAGAATTTGCCACTTTTTTAAGTGGGAAAAGCTAGAGAAACATGGGAGAGATTTGGGAACCAACGAAACCGAAACCAACGTAGTAACGCACGTACAGCATGGTGGAGCTGTACAACAGGGAGTGCATATCCAATGTCCATATCTGGTGGTGGTGGAGAAGAAATTTTATTAAGGCCCCCAGTCACCAGTGTACAGTGTACAGTGTACAGTGTACAGTGTACACACAGTGTATGCTGCTGCAGCCAGCTATGGGGAACTTTGTTTTGCACAAGAAAATCTTGATTGGATGGATTCAGCAGGATGAAGCATGGGAAGCATGGGGGTCAGATTCTCAGAATCAGAGCCTTAACTTGTGATGATCCTTATCTTGGGAAATTGGAATGTGGTGCTGGGGTGGAACTAGGCTCTTGATGTGGTGTGATAGATTGAAATTGTTCAAGTTTCATGGTTGTGAATGAAAGGCATTTCGATTTTGCCAGCGGGAAGACAGAGATAAAGAAGCTCAGAATTGAATTACAGCCTCAAATTTCAACTTAGGTATGAACATCAGCTCCGACATTAAAGAGTTGTGTTTTCTTCAGTGAATACTTTTTGTTTCAATTACCGTCTTCTAGTTCTTCAGAAGTACTTTTTGCAATTGTTTAATGGGTTTGACAGTTGTGTTGGGAAAAACCCCAGCAGAACCCAGTAATGTACGTACGTACACCTCAATTTTTCTTCACGATTCACACACAGAGAAGAAAATAAAACACAGTTCCATTCCCCTTCTTCTTGACGATTCATTCATACTCAAGCTTCAACATCAACATAAACACATACAAACATTAACAAAATGGCTGTKATATACTACAGATTCAAGTCTCAGAGACCCGATAAGATGTCAACGATCAAGTTTGACGGAACAGGTATGACGGTGTTCGAGTTGAAAAAAGAGGTCATCTATGCCAACAGACTTTTAACCTCAACCGACACAGATATCTTCCTCTATCACTCCGAAGAACAAGACACTGAATATAACGATGATAACGAGGTCATTCCAAGATCAATTACGGTGCTCGTGAGGAGAACTTCCGCTGGGAAAAAGGGGAAGGGAAACATACAGAGATACATCACAGGTAAACCAAGARTCAACAGAGGTGGAGTTCAAAGGGCACAAGTGACAACAACAGCTGCACAATTGGTTCCAACAGTTGGCCCCGTTACCAGTGTATCAGTTGGTCAGAGCGAAGAAGATATGATTAATCAAATTCTTGGACAACAAAGTGAACAATGGGCACAACAACAGGCCGTGATGGCCAATGCAACAAGGGTCGATTCAGGAAGATCCAACAGACCTGATGAAAAAGTTCCAGATTATTATATTTGTTATAAGTGTGGTGAAAAAGGTCAACATCATATTAGAAATTGTCCAAAGAACAATGATCCAAACTGGGATGGTATCAGAGTGAAGAAGACCACTGGTATTCCAAAATCGCAATTGAAAACCATTGAGAACCCAACCGATATTGATGATTTGAGCAATAAAAATGTCATGGTCACTGATGAGGGTAAATTTGTGGTTGCTGTTGCAGATTCTAAAGCATGGGCAAGTTATCAAAAGATTCAACAATCTAAACAGGAAACCAATGAAGATATTAATGTCGATGATCCAGAATTGAAAGATCCAGAAACAAACAAGTTATTCAGAGATCCAGTGAGAACCAAATGTTGCAATCGATTATACTCCAAACATATCATTGAAGATTCATTACTGGAGTCTGATTTCAAGTGCCCAAATTGTGGACAAGAAGACATCTACTTGGATTCATTGGAACCTGACAAAGAAATGCAAGAGAAAGTGGACAAATATTTACAGGAAAGAAATAAGAAGAGATCAGATGAACAACAAGATGGTGCTGGTAATGATGCCAATAACAAAAGACAAAAGTTGGCATCACCTACACCAGCAGCTACACTCCCGCAGATCCCACAACATCAGCAACTACCACAACCACCACAACCAAATATGGGCTTGCCAGCTTCACTTCCTATCCCACCGATGGGATTGCCTTTTATGCCTTTCCCTCCTATGGGTATGCCAACTATGGGTATGCCGATGAATATGCAAGGCATGGGAAATAATGGTAATGGTAACGGTGGAGTTCAAAACAATCAACAAAACAATCAATACCAGTAAGGTTAACAGACTGACATTGCATGTAGTGTTTTGAATCTTTTATAATCTGTATTTTGCTTTTGTACTATAACAACAACATCTGTTTAGGATATGAATGATTATATATATGGCATAGTGCGGTTTAGTTATATATGCTCTTTTTTGAGACAACTGAGCTTGTTTAAGTGTAAAGTTTGAATTTCTGATGTGTAGAAACGTTATGTAATAGGCTTTGGGCCTGGGCCTGGAGGCCTGTACCTTACTAATACTCGGCTATCATGATATCCAGGCACATGCTGTTTTTTTTCGATATTCCTCGGATCATTAATTTGATTGCTTAAACTGTATACTCTAGTTGACCTCAAGAATCAACACAAATTAATTCTATACTAAACTCCCCAACTCCACTTCTTCTTCCTCAACCATTCAAGAATCAAAACACTGCAAAAGCACTAAGTCGTTTCATCTTCCAACTTGAATCCTGTTCAGTGCGCCACTCGCCTCTTATACAGCCCACCCGGTCCCAGCCAGCCAGACGCAGCGGTATTAACATTCCAATTCTTCAACCAAATTCAGATAAGTTGAACAACTCTTTACCTCTGTGTGATTCTATTTTAACTATCGATTCCACTGACTTGTCCTCCAGATCATTTGCTTACTCATACACAACTATACATACATTTGCATCCATTATAGAACATGTCCTATTCATTTGTCGGACTCACAGTGCAACTTCTGTTTATTTCAGGAGAGAGAGTATCATTGAAATTGGATGAGCCATTCTTACAAGACAATGGTTTTTTGACACAAGAAGAGATCAACAGTTATAGAATCGGTCACCTTAGACAATACATATTTGGTGATTGGTCTGAGCTAGTGCAACACAAGGAACAACATGGACATGAGAGCACAGATGTGATTAGCAAGAAACCAACCACAGCAGAGCAAATTCAATTACTGCACTTAGGATCCAGATTGAACCCAAACGACTTGTTGAGCACTTTGAATCTTGATTTATCCCCTATCATCCACGTTATTATTAAGCCTTTGGACCAGCTRCAGACAGGGACCAGCGATAAGTGGAAGTTTGATTTGGCTAATAAGATCAAGAAGAAAAGCAGCGGGTCGAGCTCAGGCCATGGCCATGGCTCTCATGGGAACCACGCCTCGGGCAAAAAAAGAGCCTCTACCTGCAACACACCCGTTCCACTGTTTGTTGCTCCTCCTGCTCCAGCCAACAGATACAGAAAACTCTCCTCCTCGAGCTCGAACAACACCCCAACAACATCAACGATAAATTCATCGTCCTCTAACCAACAACAACAAGCCTCTACTCAATTACTTCTCCACCAAGAAAAACAAAAAGATAATATCAAGATGTCTGAACAAACTCCAACGTCCCCAATAGTGCCTACTCACAGACGTTCAAGCTCTGGCCACACCACTGACGGTGAGTACGAGGATGCTTTATCAAAGATGCCAACTGCTCAACCTCTAGACAAGACACTCACGGAAACCGAAGACAAAGCTAATGATTCTGAACTTGACACACCAACTAAAGATGGCCTCGAAGATACTAAAGCCACTAGCACCACTGTTGCCTCCACACCGACTACGAAAAGTGAGAACAAGAAAACAAACACTTTGAACACTGAAGCCGCCTTCAAGTCTTCAACAGTTCCAGCAGATAAGAAGGCAGACACTAAAGACACTACCAAATCCACAACTACTGCCGACAAGAAAGCTAAGACTGCTACTTCCAGTTCTGCAACGACACCTACTCCCCGTGAGAAGAAAGGTTGTTGTATCATCATGTGAATTCACAAGTTGGTCCATTTTTTTGCTATGTAGCTATGAATCAAATACAGGTTTGAGATCCCATTACAGCTTTCATTTTTCAATAATTTCCATCTCTTAATCGTTGTTGCCCCTTCCCAACCTTAATTACATTTCTTTTTATTTTTCAGTTTTCTTTGTCACCCATCGTTTTTGTTTTCATTTGGAATCCCTAGGTTTTGTGTAGTTTATATTTTCACTGCTTTTCAATATGCGATTTTTTTTGTCTTTTATTCACATGTACACTTCTAAGTTCTCAGGGAAATTGTGTCTTGAGACGGATTAATTGCAAGCTGCTTACAACCAATTAAGTGGTGGACATATAAGTGGTGACGAATTTCAGGTATGCCCATGAATGTTCACATGAAACTTTCACGCTCTCACTACCTCAGCGCTATATWTATCTCATGTACGGAGCACCGCGTCAGCTGTCTGTYGCTGTCGCTGTCGCTGTTCACTACACAGCGAACAATATACRGAAAATAGGGCATATGCCATATGCGGTCTTAATGACAGACTTGGGCGCCGTCCCCTTAAATTGATAGTCGGTAGTAGGTACGTAGTACGTGGGTACGGTGGAAGTTCGTAGACGAGTTGCACGACTCAAGACGGACGTTTGATTATCGGTATCGTGTGCAATTACTCATATAAGCCTTTATCATTGGAAGAAGATCTGTAGAATTTGTTCTTTAGTTGTGGTCATTAAATGTCACCATGGCACATGTGCTGGCTGAGAGCCCGCGTTTCTATCGGGGAAAATTTCCAAATTAAAGACTCCAAATTGATCACTCACTGCCAACTCGACGGAGACAGCTTATCCTCAAAGAGAGACTATCAAGATCTGTAGTACCACACCCCATTCAACACCACAATCGATTATCAAACCTGATAATTTCTATTTATCATCATCAGTGATCACAAATGGATCAATTTCATTCAATTTTGGAGAATTCTGTGGTTCATTTGGTCTCTTCAATTTCCCCAACGCCAAAGGCAAACATAACATTTAAACGAGATGCCTCTTCCGCTGTTCCCAAGAACATTGATTCAATAACACCT
The DNA here is from genome assembly GCA_001599995.1 of Ambrosiozyma monospora. NCBI lineage: Eukaryota > Fungi > Ascomycota > Pichiomycetes > Pichiales > Pichiaceae > Ambrosiozyma > Ambrosiozyma monospora. The sequence goes on from BCIP01000019.1 coordinate 46,766, forward strand.
TCTAAAGTATGTTTGTTCACTCTTGGCCACTATATTTGATTCTTCTGGATTATTTCTTACTCCTTAATTATTGTGGGTTATAGGCAAAATTGTGGACACCCACAATGCCAACTTGGTACACATATTCAGTTTGCACGGGATAAACGAGGATACTAACCGAACGTGAACTTATATGTTTTTGACAACCAATTTGAATAATGACAGCTAATTATAAATTACTATCTTTCAGACTATGTTCCACTGTCGACCAAAGTGAAACACATCACGACAACATTCAATTTTGATTCAGATGCGTTGATCTCAGTTAGCAAAAAATTACAAGGCTCAATTACAAAAGGAGCAGTCCAACAACAACAACCTCAAACCGATGACTTACAAAAACAACAAAATCAACTTGCCAAAAAGTTACAGAATGTGGTTCATACACGTTGTTTCACTTTATCTGAGGTGATCAATGAAATACAAGAAATTGAAAATCAATCCTACTACGGTGATCCATCAGATGAGAATGCAAGCCATTTTGGTTTGATTGTCATTGAAGACTTGCATGATTTATTCAAYTTGGAAAACTTCAAGTCTTTTAATTCTGCCAGCTCTCTAGTGACTGTTCTATTCAGAAAATTGAGAGCGTTGACTCAAATCTTTGGGTTGTCTGTAGTGGTATGTTTCCTTCTTTTCCACATCCGAAATTGATAATCWTTGTTGTTATCTGATTGTCACGCTTACGACATTTGATAATTAATTTCTTTCAAATTGACTGGAACTTCTTTTACTAACAAYCTCTTCATGATACATTTATCTTTGATGTTATTCAGTTGTTAGAGAGACAAAGAAGATACAGTTTCAATTCAACTGTTATTCAGAAGTATATGCAGATGTTGTATGACTATGAATTCAAACTAGAGGAAGTAGATTGGCAATTGAAGGATGTTAAAGGGACAGCAATTTGTAATTTTGATAATTCTGATGAAACAGGAGTTCGTCAGATTCACTTAGGGTTGGATATCTTTGAGTGATTGATTGATGTTGAATTGAAAGAATTTAAAACTTTGCTCTATATATATTGTATTACTATACTGATTTTTTTCTACCACTTTGCTAAAATAATTTCTATCATTTATGATTTTACAAGTACCTACAATCAGGGACCAGGGACCTGGCAAGATGACATTCCATCAAAAGATTAAAAATTGCCGATGTATAAACCGAGTGGCTAGTTGACCTTACGAACCAGCCACTTCATCAAAACTTTTGCACGGCCACAATGTGACTTTAAATTCTATCGCTGGTTCACGTGCAACTTCCCTTGGTGTGACTGCGAAAAATTAGAGTTGCCCGTAAAACTTGATGGGAGGTGCGAGGAGTACCATAAAATGCCGGCCCAGATGTCCTGTCCAGCGAAAGCTTCCCATCGCAGCGCAGGTCTGGCTCGCAGTCGCAGGTTTGGGGTGGGAGCTCACTGGAGGTGGCTTCAGTGAGGGAGAGCGAGCGAATCCAGTGACTGAGTGAGTATGCAGTGGCAGAGTGAGCGGGTGTCTGAGTGTCTGTGTTGGTATACTCAAAAATTTGACCTTTATCATTTTGAATATCGGGTCAAACATATACATACAAGCAAAGTAACGACAAACACATAGAAAACCATCAAAAAATGAGCTCTTTTCAACCAGTTGTTGTCATTGACGGTATGTGAGCACCGAAACTGAAAGATTAATGGATTGGAACAGCATATTGRTCAAGTTGGAAAATCGTCAGACAAGGGTGAAAAAAATTCTATCAAGTTCAATATGAAAACGGCAACTTGAAATGTTGATACAGAAAGATTTTCATGATTATCAATGAAACAGCACATTTCGAACGATTGATTTTGAACATGTATTACCCACTAGATGGCATTATTTCAGAAATGTCTAATCATCAAAACAACAATGTGGGATGACTTGGAATGCAAATGTAACATGAACAGTACACAATATTGGAATACCCAGTTAAATAKCCAGCCGAAATAGAAGGACCAATGTTATAATTATTAGACAGCATCACATTTGAAATCATTTGATACATTTCAGATCATTTAGTGAATCAAAGTTCAGATTCATTTTTTCATTCAGATAGTMCCCAAGAAACATTTGAATAATCTGTGAACGAACAACATCAATTATATTTGTGATRCAACTATTTGCGATACAAYGTTAGACGATTTCACATTTTTGGTATTCTGTTAGTTTTAATCCATTTAGTCAAACTTACTGAGGATTTCAATATCATTTCAGAAACATTTTTACTAACATTGTTAATTGAATACTTTTATTCATTTCAATTATTATTACAGGTAAGGGACACTTATTAGGTAGATTAGCTTCTATTGTTGCTAAGGAATTGATGAACGGCCAAAAGGTTGTTGTCGTCAGAGCCGAAGCCTTGAACATCTCCGGTGAATTCTTCAGAAACAAGTTGAAGTACCATGATTACTTGAGAAAGTCTACCAGATTCAACACCAAGAGAGGTCCATTCCATTTCAGAGCTCCATCTAGAATYTTCTACAAGGCTGTCAGAGGTATGATGTCTCACAAGACCGCTAGAGGTAAGGCTGCTATGGAAAGATTAAAGGTTTTCGAAGGTATCCCAACTCCATACGACAAGAAGAAGAGAGTTGTTGTTCCTCAAGCTTTGAGAGTCTTAAGATTGAAGCAAGGTAGAAARTACACCACTGTTGGTAAGTTGTCTGCTGCTGTTGGTTGGAAATACGAATCTGTTGTCGACACTTTGGAAGAGAAGAGAAAGGTTAAGGCTGCTGAATACTACGCTAAGAAGAGAGCTTTTGCTAAGAAGGTTTCTGTCGCTAAGGCTTCTGTTGCTGAATCCAAGGCTTCCAAGCAATTGGCTGCTCTCGGTTACTAAATCAACTCTCCTTAACAACAACATCAAAAAACTCATCTGGGAAACTTGGGAATTTTCATGTGTCTTAGTTTTTCATTTATAGTACTCCTTATACAATAAATCACCCCTAATCACTGTTAATTACCTGGTCCATTTATTTTTTAATAACGCTTTACTTGATATATCTTACTTCACGATTTATTTGTTCAAAAGCGTTCTTTAGAGAAATTTTTGTAAGAGTGGGCTGTAGTCTGTAGATTAAAACTGATGAGATCAATTTCTAAGTCAAGGCCAAGTTGAATCGAATTGAATTTACAACGTGCTTGTAAGTTGTCAGTGGTCACTGGTATCTAAGACTTACTTACTGCATACACCCCCAAACATTCATAATCGTAATATCTATTTAGARTTAAGACTCAAAACTCTAGTACTACCAGAAGTATAGGTACGTACTGATTCTGGAGTACTAAGAAAGAAGTAGTTTGAACAGTCTTGAAAGTTGCTAGAGACTTGAGAAACAGGCKGTACAGTAAARTATTCTTCACCCGTACACCACAAAAGCTGTCCAGAGTCAAGAGCGGAAACTAAATTTAATTTTCAAAAATTGATAAAAGAAAAAAAAAGTGAGCACGGAAATGGGCCGTTAACAAGTTGGAACAACGCATATGACTTCARAATAGAAACACCCCGTCCGGCCAATCACGATCGCGCTTTCATGAAGTTCTATCGATTTATAGGCGCGCTTCGTTAAAAAAAATTTTAAACTTTCATGGTTTGGCGATTGTGGAGAAGTTCAAACTTGATTCGGTGATCGGTTAGTTATTYAGTAGTCAGTTTTAACGATTCATGTTACGTCTACAATGTTGGAATCACGGTCAATTGTAACGTGTGAAATTTACTGGAATCATTGGAGTCATACATGAATCTAGATATCAGTTAAAGCATTCGCTTGCACCCCATGCAAGTTATGTTAAGTGTTGTTTATGCATGGTGTATTTTTGATCTGTGTGTGCAGGGTCATTTTTCACTGCTTCCAATTTGTCGTGTGCCTGCCCCGAATTGATAATTGGGAAGCCTGATTTACATCTACAGCTGGAGTTTACTTCTAATTCAATAATAAGTGTGTTTACTGAGTTGAAAATGAGGGTGTGATGTTTTAGACATGTCTATTGGGAGAAAGAGRTTATATATTATTGGAAGAAGAGAAAGAACTACACAATAAGTACATCCTATACAATAATAATGGAGCCAGCAAGCAAATGTAATTGATTCGAAATTCAAACCCCGTTGTTGGATCACACATGAACTATGAACTGGGTTAACATATCAAAGTGCAACTCGAAGTAACAGCCAGGCAAATGCTCCTTGACTCATTCCAGCAGTAACATCAGGTTCAATTCTCTTTCGACTAAACATCAAAGCATGATAACAAGATAYCCTTTCTTTAATCCAAGACTTTTCTTCACAYTGAAAACAATTGCTTCATAAACACTTCCAGCTAAGCTAGCAGTAAAACCAGTACCAGGCTGCAGAAGCTGATCAACCAAATGAACCTGATGATGGGTAGCGGTAACCGAGACTAACCATCAGCCATCAAACATTTATGAAGCAAGTAGGACCAACTCCCAGTAGACATAGCTTCACCCAGTTGCAAATCTTATGACAGTTAGCTTTGAAAAAGTTCCCAATCAGGCAAAGTGGAACTCCAAAGCCAAAAGAAGGATACCTGAAAGTTGTAAAAATGGAGAACCAGGCCATGAATATCAACAACAAGTTTGCAGGACTACCAGCTAATGACTCAAATGGGAACTGTTTTGTAAATTCTCTGTCTTCTGAAGTTGCAACTGTAGCTGTACCATGACAATGTGGTTGAGGTTTGTCTTATCTAATTAACAACAGAGCAACCTGATAGRATGAAAATGAATCAAGTGTCTTGAGCAATCCGGAATTGTTTAAGAACAGAAGAACAACAACTRAGTGATTGGACTCTTTCAACAAACCATCTGATTGCTTGGCTGACCAACTTGAAAACTTCACTTGAAATCAAAATGAAGAAGGCAAGACCAATGACACTGACAATTAACGGATTCACAGTAATCCACCATCTAATAGCATCAACAACTGAATTGAAGGACCACTGTGAATCGTTATGAAAAATGTGTGGTATGTGATTGCTGGTGATAAAATTTCGAATTGATCAACTTATGGAGCTCAAACTCCGAGAAACGGAGAACACTTGTCACATGCAAAATTGAGACATTGAGTATTGAAAGGGAGCAGATCTGTTAAAGTTTCAACGCCTTAGCAATGATGGTCATGAAGTGGTAATGATAGATGGGTGTTGATATTATCTATTGATTGAGGCAATGTTGTAGTAGCTGTTGATCATGTTTTTAAAAGAAACGGCGAGAATAGTCATTTTTGTATCATCTTTTGAAAGCTCGAGATATGAGAAGAAGAAAAGGGTTAGTTCAACGGGAAGTTTCAAGTTTTCAGTTTTCAAGATTCCAAGTCAAAATGAGCGGAGCTGGTTTGTGAATTGTTTAACAACCACCAACTTTTACCTCAAGATATAGCTAATAATCCATTGGTCAAGGCTAATTCATCTTTGAATTAAAGGAGTGAATTGATTGCGCTTATATAATTAACAGAGAAGGGTAATTTCGTTGATATTGACGTTTGGGAGAAGCACACGACAGCAGTGTTTACTTGTTATCGAATCAGCGTCGAGCATTTTACGTCAGATCTTCATGAATCAAGTATCAAGTATTTCCACTCCGTTTGGTAGGTGGGTGTGTAAGCGAGATTTTTTTCTGTCGTCTGAACGCCCACCCCGTGTTTGAAAAAAAAAATGTTACAGCCGGGCGTCGTTGCAGTGCGTAATTTAAAATTTCTTCCAAGTTTCCGAGTTCACCGAACAATAGGAGTGGAAACTCTTTCAGGGGAGTTTAGATCGATCAGTACTCTGAATTGTCAAACTTTTGTACGTCAAATCCATACTACGAAGCTTCCAATAACTACTACGTATTTTATGAAGAAAAAAGATATAAAGAAACGGAGAAAGAGTAAAGGTATGGGGTTTCTAGACAGGCCTGATTCTGTGGGGATCTAATGTTTCGGACGAAAGAGAAACTGTCTGTAAACGAGGGAAACAAATTTCTCAGATTTTAAGATAAGGAACACCAGCACGTCCACACCCCTCCCCAGGCTCTACCTTTGTAATAATACGAAAGCGGGACAGTGTGAGTGTGCACCGGGTTTGTTAACGCGTGGGATTACGGATGGTTTCCGGTCCCTGTGGTGACTTTTTCAGGCGCTGAAAACAGCCAGCCACTAGCCAGCGCTGGCCAGYGGCCGCTTATACTGAAAATTCTGGCAGCGCGACCGGGCACTCAATTGTCTCATAACCACTGGCACGCATATGTGCCGCTTGGAGAGTGGAAACTGAGCGAGCACGCACCAGCCAATCAAATTGACGCGTTGTGTTCGTCGAGCTTGTCTTTTCTTTGGTCAAAAAATTGCAGCTTGCTTGTTGGACGTCCATATAAAATCGTGGTCCCCTCTTTCATTTYACTTAAAAGCTGGCCAAATTCCACCCACCAGTTTTTTTCCTCTTCCTCTTCTTCTTTCYTTTCCCTTCTTTTACCAACCAACAAGAAGTCTTTATCCTTCAAACCATACATATCTATCAAAATGGCTACCGAAAAACAAAAGTCCAACTTCTTCGCCGATTTCATGATGGGTGGTGTTTCCGCCGCCGTCTCTAAGACCGCTGCTGCTCCAATTGAAAGAGTTAAGTTGTTGATTCAAAACCAAGATGAAATGATCAAGCAAGGTAGATTAGCTAAGAGATATACTGGTATTGGTGAATGTTTCAAGAGAACYGCCGCTGAAGAAGGTATTGCTTCTTTCTGGAGAGGTAACACTGCTAACGTTATCAGATACTTCCCAACCCAAGCTTTGAACTTTGCCTTCAAGGACAAGTTCAAGAAGATGTTCGGTTTCAAGAAGGAAGATTCCTACGCTTTGTGGTTCGGTGGTAACTTGGCCTCTGGTGGTTTGGCTGGTGCCACTTCTTTGCTTTTCGTCTACTCTTTGGATTACGCCAGAACCAGATTGGCTAACGATGCTAAGTCTGCTAARGGTAACGGTGAAAGACAATTTAACGGTTTGATTGATGTTTACAAGAAGACTTTGGCTTCTGATGGTATTGCTGGTTTGTACAGAGGTTTCTTGCCATCTGTTGTTGGTATTGTTGTTTACAGAGGTTTGTACTTCGGTTTGTTCGATTCTTTGAAGCCTGTCGTCTTGGTTGGTCCATTGGAAGGTAACTTCTTGGCTGCTTTCTTATTGGGTTGGTGTGTTACTACTGGTGCTTCTACTGCTTCCTACCCATTGGATACCGTCAGAAGAAGAATGATGATGACCTCCGGTCAAGCTGTTAAGTATAACGGTGCCTTCGATGCTTTCAGAAAGATTGTTGCTGCTGAAGGTGTCAAGTCCTTGTTCAAGGGTTGTGGTGCTAACATCTTGAGAGGTGTTGCCGGTGCCGGTGTCATTTCCATGTACGATCAATTGCAAATGATCTTGTTCGGTAAGAAGTTCAAATAAACAACTAACAACTAATTAGCCTGTTCTATATATATTTGAATTGAATATTTGAAAATGACTCTTTGTTTCTTGTTTTTATGTTTATTTTTGTAATGTCTTACTATATTATTATATTTAGATTTTTATTATCTTTATTTGCTTTAATCTTTTTTGACTTTGAGTAATATAAAAGTTTCTCAATGATCATGAAGTTATTGTGTATATAGGTACAGAATTTTTTCGAAGTACATAGTTTTCTTGTCTATCTTTTTTAATCGTTAGATTTTTGTTATTTATTCGCTTTCCAGATACAAACCCCTTACGAAATTATGGAGTTACCTCTAATTGGTATTCCGATCCGTCTATCTTGCAAGCTTTAGAATTCACAGTCCAATATGGATGATGGAATATGGTCTTGTGACATGTGGTTGTAATTGGGTATGTATGTACAGTTCTGTTTTGTATGAGATGGATCGAATGGATCAAAAATTTTCACAGCTGTAGAGCTTCAGAATCGCCGGGATTCTGCTCCCCGCAYCTGCGAGAGGGAAGTGAACCTCCTCAATTTTATCAACACGTACGTACGTTGAAACTTGAAAGTTGTAACTTCTCAGTCTGCAGCTGTTTATAATTGCTAAGCTCGCGGGTGCTGAATTTTGAGCGGTTCACTTTTTTCAAGAGCTGTACACCATGATGATGAATCATGAATACTGATATACACAATTCATGTTATATATATGTAACTGGTATGAAAGTTTCCTCAACCGTTTCACTACATTGGCTTCAAAGATTCAGACAAACTCACAAAGTTACTCGCGGGAATGAAGATCATGTTAACGTACGTACGTTAGACTTAAAGAACCTTGGTTTACGAAGTTTAGGCATACGGTTTAACTTCCAAATTCTATAGTTAATTCCATGTGATTTGATCATGACTCATTATTTGAATCATTGAAAGATGGTTTATATCATGAACAGTTGTACTAATTCAGCATATGCGTGTCAATTTTCAGGTCAAAGCTCCCCCTTATAACAATTAAGTTGAAATTCTGCAACAAATTGAATTGGAATTTCAAGTAGCTGTAGTTACATGCAAACTAGAAAGTTATGTTTGAACAYGTACACTTATCTTTCAAATCGTGTTAATATGCATGTGGTGCTGTCTGGCTTGAATTTAAAAGGAGTGACCGACCGACCATGAGYCACTTGATGAAGGATGCTTGTTGCCAATAGATCAAACACAACTACCTTACTACCACAGTGACTGACCCCGAAGATTAGATCCATACATTCCACTTCCRATGCTCATGATGGGCTGTATGAACATGCGAGCTATATCTGTGATAGTTGTGATAGTTGTTTACACTATCACATGGCCGCCGCCGGATTCAATTTGAAGTACCATGATAATTCGAAGCTGCTTAATTGCTCCGGAGCCGAATTGTATAGATCAAAGTTTGTCCTACTCGGATGAGTCGCCTTCATATAGCCATGTACAAGCATCGATGTTGTTAACAAATATATGCGATGAATTACGTTCATGATGGAAGAAACATCTCATTCCATTTGTTCTTTTTGCAATGGCTGGACATGTGTAATGGAATATATAGGGCCTGAACTGGTAAATAAAGAGCAATTATACAGATCCCCAAATTTGACTCTTGAGGGAAAATGAAGAAGAGCGATCTGAATTCTTCAGAGAAGTTTCGACATGTGATGATCTATATCAACAAACAACGTTGAATTTTTCAGCTTGCTTGATTTGGTTATGACATGTCCATGTGTATAAGAAACATGATGAATTTGATTATGATGAACATGCAGTAGTGAAATCAAGTGTGAATACGTGCCTTGCATCAAGTTCATATGATATGCACAACGATCATATATATATACATGGGTCCCTGAGTAGGGTTCAGGTTCAGGATATTTAGCCAGTCACATGAAGATTGGGTGCAATTGACAGCAGTGGAGACAGAGTTCTGAATTCGGGTTGAATTGGCACAATAGGACAGCAGACCGTTTGCTGGCGGTTCAGAATTGTTCAGAATTGTTCTGACTTGTTGTGGGTTGGATCTCATTGTTTCCCCTCCATTAAAAACCAGCCACCGACTTCAGCTTGTGCATTTGGARACAACTTTGCTCCTCATTCTCGCCAGGTGGCGTGCCACAAGACCCTCCAAGGACGTCCAAGGCCTGCACAGCCCGAGGATATTTAGTGGGCTCGAATCAGATCGATCCTTCTGATTTCTCTCTAATGAGTGCAAATTCGAGTCAAATGACCAAATCTTAGCTTCGAGAGCGCTCGAGGCGGTTGGCTGGAAACTATTTACTTTTTTCCACTTTGAGGAGCCAATTCTTAGGGTTTCTCTCCCAAATCGTTTTAGTTCCATTTCTTTCCTTACAATCTGCTAATTTGCAATTCAATCATGGATCAAAACTAAGAAAAGGGATCAAGCTCTTTTCCCACCATGACCCCCCAATAAATACCACCCGGCATCCCACTACCCTTAGCTTCACTGCTGTTCCTGCTCAAGAACCCAACTCGTTGTCCAATACATTCAGACACCATTACCGTCGGCTCCAAGTCTTTGCCACTTTCCCACCACCATTACCATAATCATATCCATCATCTTCATCTTTCACAGTTGTTGCCTTCAAAAGTCAAATTTGCCATCTGATACTGTGAACTTACAGCTTTCCCATTACATCACCACCATCATTGTTCCCTTTCCGAGCCAATGGTCTCTAGATCAAACACTTTACTCAAGAAGTTAACTAGACCATCTGCTCCAATCGACCCGGAAAGATATTATTCGCCTTCTGATACTTCACTCGAAGAATCTGTTGACCTCGGCAAGGGTATTATGAAAGATATCGCTTACGAAGTTGACCTGACCGCCAAACAAAGAGAACTCGATAGAAAAAAGAAAGCCTTAGCTGATAAGAAAAAAAAAGAGGAAGCTGCCAAAGAAGCTGAAAAGAAAAGACAAGAATCCATTAAAAAACAAGAAGAAGCTACTCTTAAGAAACTGAAAGAAAAACAAAAAGAGAAACAAAAGGAAAAAGAGAGACAAGAACGTGAAGAAAAGAGAAAAATGGAAGAAGAGAAATATAGACACGCTTTAGCTGCTCAACAACAGGCCATGCTTGAACAACAGGCTGCTGCCCAACAGGCCATGTTTCAACAACAACAAGCTTTACAACAACAACAAGCTCAAATGTTCTCACTACCTCCTCCTGTTCAACCTGCAGTGTTGCAAAATATACATCCATTGGATCAACCTCTCAATTTGGCCTTCAGCATAACTCCAAAGAAGAAATCCAAGAAGAAATCTAAATCCAAGTCCAAGAAGATAACGACCGTTGAAGAAACATTTGAAGAGATTGAGAAGAAGAAAGCTGAAGAAGCTGCTGCTAAGAAGAAGAAAGAAGAAGAAGAGGCTGCTGCTAAGAAGAAGAAAGAAGAAGAAGAGGCTGCTGCTAAGAAGAAGAAAGAGGAAGAAGAAGCTGCTAAAAAGAAGAAGAAAGAGGAAGAAGCCAAAAAGAAAGCTGCTGCTGCAGCTGAAAAGAAGAGACAAGAAGAAGAGTTTGAGAATTTGGTTACTGCTTTATTGAAGATGAAACAACAGAAGAAGGAGAAAGCTGAAATGGAAGCCAAGTTGTTGAAGGAGGCAGAAGAAGCCAAGAAGAAGAAAGCAGAATTGGAGAAGAAGAGAAAAGAGGAGGAAGAAGCTGAAGCTGCTGCTAAGAAGAAGAAAGAGGAAGAAGAGGCTGCTGCCGCTGCTAAGAAGAAGAAAGAAGAGGAAGAGGCTGCTGCTAAGAAGAAGAAAGAGGAAGAAGAAGCTGCTAAAAAGAAGAAGAAAGAGGAAGAAGAGGCTGCTATTAAGAAGTTGAAGGAGGAACAAGACAAGCTCATGAAAGAACTTCTTGCTGAAAAAACCAAAATTGATATAGAGGAGAAAAAGAAGATTGAGAGACTTGAAATTGAAAGAAAGTTGAATGAATGGAAAGAGGAAGAGGAGAAAAGAAAGAAAGAGGAAGAGGAATTGAAGAAGAAGAATAAACCTCCAAATGCCCTTGTTAGAGCATGGAACAGCTTTTTGAAGTTYTTTTATGGTATTGATCTTTACATTGATTTGGCAAGACAAGGTGATAATTCAATAAGAGTACATATTCCAACTTTGATTATTTTTTGCCTTCTTCTTTATTTAATTGTCTCAGCTACCAACAAACCAGATCCATTACTTTTCCCTGAAGAGAAGAAAGAAAAACCACCTCCAGCACCAAAGAAAGAGAAACCAAAGAAAGTCGATCCTCTTGAGTTACAACGTGAACAGCATGAACTGTTTTTGAAGCAGCAGAAGGAACAATTTGAGTTACAACAACAACATTTGCAACAAGAGAAATATATCTATTACCAACAAATTCTTCTTCAGCAACAAGAACTTGAGAGACAACATCTTTTGCAACAGCAACAAAAGTTAATTGATGAGCAGAAGAGCAGAGAAGCCAAGAAACCAGTTGTTGTTGAGACAGTTTCTGTGATTACCCATACTCAATTCCCATCAAAGACTGCAAGAGCTGTTATTCCAACTGATGATCCAAATTATGAGTATTACATGCAATATTTCGAACAATATGGTCATTATCCTCCACGTCAAAATCCTGATGGTAGTTACAGTTGGCCTGATTTCATGGATCTGTTTGTTCAGCCTGCAGATGATGACGATGACGCTCTTTCCACCACCTACGTTTATGAAACTGTTACCAAACCTACATCTGCCAATGCTGCTGCTCATGAGACTCCTTTAACTACKGTTATTACTCATACTGAAGTCATTAAGATTCCTCAACCTCCATATAATTCTGATGGTGTTCCTTATTTRGCACTTGATCCTTCTGGTGCTCCTGGTGYTCCTCCTGGTCCTGGTGTTACCTCTCGTCCTTTCGGTGAACAACAACAATTTGATGCTCAATATGCCAAGCAGTACTATCAACAATATGGCCAAATGCCTCCAGTGGTCGGAGGTCCATATCCCCCCAATAATACAGCTCAACAACAACCTCCTACCACCACCGATGCTGCCGCCGCTAAATCTACAACACCCGCCGTTGATGCCCTCCAATTACAACAATTGAAATTTCAACAGCAGTTGTTATTGTTAAGTCAAAGAAAAGGTTTCAGTTTTGCTCAAGTTATTTTATTTTTGCTACTAGGTCTTTTCTTGTTGGTCAAGGTTACTTCCACCAAGCCTAAGAAGAATGAAGAAGAAGAAGCTGCTGCCAAAAAGAAGAAGGAGGAAGAAGAAGCTGCTGCCAAGAAGAAGAAAGAGGAAGAGGAAGCTGCCGCTAAGAAGAAGAAAGAGGAAGAGGAAGCTGCCGCTAAAAAGAAGAAGGAAGAGGAAGAGGCWGCCGCTAAGAAGAAGAAGGAAGAAGAAGAGGCTGCTGCCAAGAAGAAGAAAGAGGAAGAGGAGGCTGCTGCCGCTGCCGCCGCAGCTAAGAAGAAGAAGGAGGAAGAGGAGGCTGCTGCTGCTAAGAAGAAGAAGGAGAAAGAGGAAGCCGAGTTGAAGAAAATCAAGGAGGAAGAGGAAAAAGCTGCTGAAATCGCTAAGAAGTTGGAGGATTTGAAGAAGAAGGAACCTGATGATTTGTTTGCTGCTTTGACTAAGTTGAAAGAAGAGAGAGAAGCTGAGAAAAGTGGTGATGTGTTTTCCCAGATATTGAGTAGAGGTGGTGGTGATTCTGATGATTTGTTTGGTACTCTTTTGCTGTTGAAGAACGAAAGCAAGAAGTTTCAAGCTGAGCAGAAGTTGAAGGAATTAGCTGAAAAGAAGAAGAAGAAGGAGGTCAAAGAGTTTCTTTCCGACATGTTTGGCTATTCAATTTTGAATGAAGAGGAAGAGAAAAAGAAAAAGGAAGAAGAGGAGAAAGCTAAAGCAAAGAAAGAAGAAAAGAAGGAACCACAGACAACTGAGACCAAGGAAATTACCACTGTTATCACAACTGTAGTTCATGATGATGATGATAAGAAGGTTGAGAAGAAAGATGACAAAAAGGATAAGAAAGATAAGAAGAAAGACAAGAAAGATGACAAGAAGGATAAGAAAGATGAGCCTAAAGATGCCAAGAAGAAAGATGAAAAGAAAGAGAAAGAAACTGAACATACTAGAGTTGAAACCACCACTACGATTATGACTAAGGTTGAACATGATGACGGCGATGATAAGAAGAAGAAGAATAAGGCCAAAGATAAGAAGAAAGAGGAAGAGGAGGAGTCCTCCTCCTCATCTGATGATGATTCCGATGAAGAAGATGATCAACCAAAACCTAAGCCAAAGCTGTTTTTCCATAATGGTCAACTTTACACTATGTACTCTATGCCTCCATCTATTCCAGTTGGTCAAACTCCTGATGGTCAACAACTGTTCATTCCTGCTGCTCCTCAAGCTGTTCCAAATACTCCYGGTCAACCACTTGCCTTGCCTATTGGCCCTCCTCAACCACAACAACCTGGTCAATCTCGCCCACCTAGCGGTGCCCCAATGAACGTCCAACCTATACCACCACATATGCAACATCAATTCCAACAACCYCCACAACAACCTCAACAAATGCCAATGGGAATACCAATGGGAATGGGTGCTCCTCCTCCTCAGCATCAACAACCACCACCTCAACCACAAAACTTACAACCTCCACAAATGGGTGTTCCAACTCATACCACTTTCACCACCAATGATGTCACCACTCCATCTCGTACACCTTCCAAGAATACCCACAAGATGGTTATCAGAAGAAATTCAACCCAGCCAAAGCGTCACATCGCCAATCCTTCAATGAGCAAGAGACTGTCACAGCATCCATCAAGACATCTTTCAAGACGTTCTAGAGATGAGGACTCTAGAAAGAAGGAGATTTACGATATTTTCAATGAAGATGGAAGAAAGCAAATGATGAGTAAGTTTTCCTATTAGCTGACTTGGGAGATTGATGTGATCTTATTTAGATCTGAATTTTTATTTTGTTTTATCATTTTTTTGCATGCCAACCTAGCATTTTTTGTCATTACCACCACATATTTCTCCAGCATTCGTTTTTTATTATTTAACTTTTTTTCTTACTTAACTTGCATTGCTTTTACTCCCACATTTTTATTTCTTTGATTTTGTGATTGCCTTTTTGTTTCTTGGACTTTACGTTATTATGTTCTTTTCCTTTGTTTTCATTCTTTCTGAGCTTTTTTATCACCCACCATGCCTTTTTACTAGATCATCAACCAGTTCTATATCTTTTGCATACATGTGTTTGGCACATGTATATGTTATCAGATCATTTTTGTTTCAGTTCTTCTACTTTTTTAATGCTTTTTTGTTCAATTCTTTATACTCAAATTGTGGAATTTTTTTTAGATTAATAAATCATTTATGAGTTGTTTACTTTATTAAAAACCATTTGACAATCTGTAGATCATCAGCGTTTACTACTGCATGCATAAGATAATAGTAACGTGTTTATTGAACTGCCGCGTCGTACCCAAATTGAAATTTTTGAAAGAATTGAAGTAAATTTTGTGGTTGAAGTAGTGCGCCTACCAATTCTGAAAGAGTAAGATCACACTACAACATAGGAGCAGACCAATTTAACAAATTTAACCAAGCCCTGTAAAACTTCAATTTTTAGTCGTATAGGTTAGAAGAACATTTAATTCAAAATTAGCAAAAGCAATGAACATAAAAAAGCCGTAAATTTTTTTTGATTGATATATAAGAAAGTGTGAATGGAAATGATTGTGAAGATGGAAAAGGAAGTGCAAATGAAAAATAATTAGGATTCGAATTGTACAAATGAAAAACAGAGTTCTATATTTTGAAGCAATGCTAACGGATCACTTACTCCAAATAACCACTTCATAATATTACAAATCCAAAACGAGGAGAAACTCCTATTCGGTTAGAAATCGAATTTTTGCTCATTAAACGAAATGCAACATGAGGGTATTGATAAATTAAGAAAAGTACAACATTGAATTAAAATAAACCTTGTTTTCACTTATACAGATCAAATCTAATTAAATTAAACATGGGATGGAGATGGATGTTATATGATGAAAAGATGATAAGACATAGCAAACACTAGATTTATAAAGTCTCAGTTGGGATTTCAAAAGTAACTTGCTTACCAGTCAACTTTTGGTAGATAGCTTGGAAAGAGTCCAACTTGTAGTCAATGCTTGATGAATCCTTGGAGTCCAACAAAACCTTAGCGATCTTGTTACCACCAACCAAGTATCTAACTCTCTTACCGACAATTTCAGTTGGGAAAACCAAGTCTTCCAAAATCTTGTCGTGGACAGAAGTCAAAGTTCTTGATCTTGGTCTCTTTTGACCAACTCTGGAAGTTCTACCTGGCTTTGGCAAGATTCTTCTTTCAGCCAAGAAGACAACATGTCTGTCTGGGAACTTCTTTTCAAATTCTCTGGTCAATCTAGTTTGAACCTTGTGGAAACCAGCAAGCAATGGAACTGGGACAAAAACGACGATAGCCTTTTTGTTACCCGAAACTTCAATCTCCCTAATAGACTTGAATTGTAATGGTCTCAAATCAGCCTTAATGTCAGGAGAGTTGGTTTCTAAATCAACCAAAGCTTGAGCAACTTGCAATTCTAATTCAGTTGGGTTGGTGGAAAGGACCTTTGAAGCAGCAGACATGTTTGATGTGTTGATGTTTTGTGGTATATGCTTTTCGTATTATCAGGTACAACTTCTGTTAGTATGGATGTGCTCTGTAAGGTGTTTTTGTTAAAGAGGATGGTGAATTTCCAGACTGTTGATCGTAGTGTTTGGCGGTTCGTTGCACGCGCACGACCACTGCTCAGTCTGGCGTACGAAAAATTTTTGGGGGAGCGCTTAGCTTAGGTGACTGGCTCAGTGAGTCAATGAGAGCTCGGAGGCAGCAAGTGGGAGGGTTCGCTCGCTTTCTTTTATCAGAGAAGGAGGGCTTTGTAACCCTGTGAGGTGTCACGTGCTYGTCATACCGGCGAGTCATGTCTCGGCTGGGCTAAATACCGCAAATTGGACAAACAGCCGCAAGGCAGCCGCAGTAGCATTCATCCATTTTGTGTTGCATTCATTATACCCGTGTGCCGATGACCAACAATGACTGAATGCCTCTGTCTGACATTCCCCCGTTTGCAGTGTGCATGGACACTTTGCACAAAAGTTTATGATGGTTTGTTTTTCCCCAGATAGTAAGTACATAAGAGTTAATGATTCTGCAACTATTAAAACTACCAGCAACCAAACGTTTTGCCAGAAAAGTATTGAAAACATCATTTGATTATTCAGTCAATTTTTTTGTGAAATACCTGAAATCAGAGTTGAAAACCGAATTATTACAACTTGAAAGACAAAAGATGGCTGATTTAATTGAAAAATCCAAGAAACTTGCTGCTTACTCTGCAGTTGATGAAAATTTGAAACCAAATCATAAAGTTATTGGTATTGGTTCAGGTTCTACTGTCGTTTACGTTGCTGAGCGTGTTGGTCAGCAATCGAACAAGTCCGAGCTAGTTTGCATACCAACTGGTTTCCAATCCAAACAATTGATCATTGACAATGGGTTAAAGCTGGGTTCATTGGAAGAATTTGCCTCTATTGATATTGCCTTTGATGGTGCTGATGAAGTTGATTCCCAACTTAACTGTATCAAAGGTGGTGGTGCTTGTTTGCTACAAGAAAAATTGGTTGCTGATTCAGCCGACAATTTCATCATCGTTGCTGACTACAGAAAGAACACTGGTATTTTGGGTAAGTCATGGACCAAAGGTGTTCCTTTGGAAGTTGTTCCTGCTGCCTACAACAAGATTTTAAAACAATTGACTGAATTGGGTGGTAAAGCACAAGTTAGATCCGGTTTGCCAGCTAAGGCTGGACCCGTCATTACCGATAACGGTAACTTTATCATCGATTGTGATTTTAGTCAAGTTGAAGCATCCAAAGTCAAGGAATTGAACGACAAGATCAAGGCTATGGTTGGTGTTGTTGAAACTGGTTACTTTGTTGGAATGGCCCAAAAGGCGTACATTGGAAATGCTGACGGTACTGTTTCCACTTTGAAAGTGTAAGGACATATTGGCGTCAACTTACTACTAACTTCCCATCATTTTCTTGTTGCACTGATATGTGCTCACAACACCTATATTGGCCTGGAATTCCTTTATACATATCCTGAGCCCTGAGTCATAGACTCCTGGCAAATTAGGCAGCCTTCAAATTACCTTCTATCATTATGAACAAACACCCCYCTTTACTTCACTTCTTCTTTTCATTTTTTGATTTGTATGCTTACTTACTTTTTCTTTATAAATATTGGGTCAATAAACACTTCTAGTAATTTCGGAAAAAAATGCGGGGATGATTAGATAAGTTGATTAAATTTATTAAATCCTCCAACATCTCAACACCTTGCGGGGAATGATTATGCAAGACGTTGATAGATAGACCACAAAAGAGTATACATGTGGGGATAAATTGATATAAAGTGAAAGAAAAGGAAAACGAAACTCAATGGTGTTATAATAAAGGGAACAGAGGGGGAGAAGATGGAAGAAAAAACGAATGTACGGTATCATTGTGAAAGAACAAATATTAGAGATGTACTGTGATTGATACTGGAAAAGTAAACAAATAAAAAGGAAGTAGATTGACACAAGGAAGTAAACGAAAAAAAAGAAGGATAAATCGAGATTGAGAAACGGGAAACGGAAACACGAACAAGATATGTAGAACAGAAAATGCATGTTTGAATTAAATCAACTATAGGAACGAAACAAAAGTGAAGAAGAGAAGAGAAGAGAAGAGAAGAGAAGAGAAGAGAAGAGAAGAGAAAGTAAAGAGGAACAACGATAATGAGGTGTAATGCTGATCGAGTTACCTTGTGAAACAAAAAGAGGACATAAAAAGAAAGGGATGGGAAAGGAAACCATACCCGGAGAATGCGAAGAAAATGGTATTATTATACAACACGATTGAAACAAAATTTCTGTGTTTTTGAATCTCTGAACTATGTGTATTAGAACTGGCAAGAAGAAAACAGATCGGAGGATGTTATTAGAAGAGGGAAAATGTTGTTCGGGATAGGATGGGACATGATGGAACGCGATGGGGGATATGATGGGATGGGAATAGGATACATTGACGTGAAAGCATGAACGTGAATCTAAATCATTTCAAATTTCATTTCAAATTTCATTTCATATCATTTCGATTATTTAGGCAAGGTAGAAGTGATCCAACTTAAGACTTCGGTCAAACCAGTACCGTTGATAGCAATAGTTGGGATAACGACCCATTTATGATCCGAAATGGAGTCAAGTTCCAATTTTTCAATAATTTCTTTAGCTTTAAAAGCACCATCCAAATCTTGTTTGTTTGCTAACACTGCCAACAAACAACCTTTTAATTCTTTATCATTGATGACTCTGTATAATTCCTTTTTGGCATTTTCAATTCTTTCTCTGTCTGCTGAATCAATGACAAAGATAAGAGCATCTGTTCCTGAGAAATAGTGTCTCCATAAAGCTCTGATTCTTTCTTGTCCACCGACATCCCAGGTGTTCATTATTAAGTTCTTGTATTTGATTGTTTCCACATTGAAACCAACTGTTGGAACTGTCTTTTCAGTCTTTCCCAATTTTAGTTTGTATAAGATGGCTAGAAGTAAGAATATGTGTGTACATGTGTCACATGTTAGTATTTGAATATTTCTTTTCCATGGAAACTATTCGAGTGATGCCATTGAGATTCAATGATGTGAATAAAAATGATACATACTGGTTTTACCAGCGTTATCTAACCCAAGCATGAGCATTCTCATCTCTCTATGCTTTGGACCAAATAATCTTGAAAATGCAGAACCCATGTTTTGAAGTGAACGTGAAGCTGAACGTTTGTGGCTGGAAGATTTGATTAGTGTTATTTTTGTGAATTAAACTTGATGTGAGTTTGATGTTTGATTATATCTTTTTCAAAACTTTGTATCACCAGGAGTCAGTTTCAGAAAAGAAGATATAAGGGTTGATTTTGGCGTTTGTGTTTGGTGTTGATGTGGTATATCAGTAACTTGTAAGAGTTGCAGAAGAAGAGATCACGTATAAACGAAAACAGTTGAAACACTTTAAACTTGGGTTAAGTTAGATTGGAGTTGATGTTTTAACGGGGATGAAATTCGAAGAAACGTTGAAGAGTGTTGTATGAGTTTTAGCAGGACTATTCTACACACCAAATTCCACATTGTTCTCTTCTCTGAGCTCAGTCTTTCTATGTATAAGAAGTTGACAGTCTGTGAGGCAGTCTCAGTCTCAGTCTCACTGTGTGTCACTCAGCAACACGTATCTGGTATTCTTCTTCGCTGGGCCCCAATGCTGAATTTATCTAATTTATCTAATTTATCTACCTCACCAGACCTCACCAGACCTCACCAGACCAGTTGCACCACTGTTTACTGTCCACACTCACTAATTTCATCTTGTTTTCATCTTGTACGACATCTGACGACATCTGACAACGTCGTACAAGGTGTGTTTGTTTGCAATACGTTACATTCTGTGCACTGTAAAATTTAATCCTGAGCCCCGACYCCCGAGTCACAGATCACGGTATACTCAGGAATTTCGTACGAGCCCGCCTCAAAAACCGAAAGCTTTAAGGTTCTCGAGTCTCGAGTCTTGASTGRGTCTTGAGTCTCRACCTCAATCCTAAACACGTGACATACAGTCACATGACTCATACACGTGTAAATTGTCTTGTTGGGTCTTCGTCCTTGGAGACCAATGTTGTAATTTGGAAATTGCCACTTTCTTTATTCATCAGGACTTTTTCAAAAAYTCAACTCCGTTTCAAACTCTACCAACATTCTTTGATCATATCAGCTGTTATTCATTTTTTTGTCAACATTAGATGTCACTATTTATGGATCAAGAAATTCTACCTCAAATTTGTTGTTTATTTCAACAGTTTCACTAGCTCAACAAGCTTACTACAACTAGCCTTCTTAGTTTATGAACTCATGTTTACATACATACTTTCAACACAGGTCACTCAAGAGTTTATCACTAGCATCTGTGGTCTGTGGGATATACTTTGTTTTCTAGTCAAAGTTTATAATGTGAATTAAGTCGTCTTCATACATGGTGATACTTCGATCCTCATCAGCCAACACAACATCTATGCCAACAACTCCATCAACATATTTCAGAGTTTGAAAATACATCAACGATTCAGGTTTATCCAAAGGGTAAATACTACACTTCTTAATAACGGTTCTCCATTCTACGGTAGATAAGTTGCAACCATGCATGCACAATTCATCTCTAAAAAGGAAGGTCAGTACGCATTATCAAACAATAGAAACAACCATATAACAAAAACAAGAAACTCCATCACGTATATCATGTTGTGCTTGCCGAGCTCTGAATATCAATAAATACATGCATATGTTTTGATCATACAGCTAGAGTAAACAATTTGCATGATCACATGCCCTCATTTGGTGATTCTTGAGTTGATGGATAATGTTTCCCAATTAGGCAACCTTTTCTCACCTGTCCCCCACCATTGATGCATACATTTTCTGTGTTCCTGGCTGTTTATGACGGTATGATATTKCAAAGAGTATGTGATTATAATATTGATATAAATGCAATCATGTCTCGTTATCTTGGGTGGTAATGAATACGAAATATCAAATTACAAACTACAGCCTATACGTTGAGTCAACACACTTCAAACCCACAAGATGGCCATCATAGAAGACACAGTTCCTCCAAGTGGAGATCAAGAATCATTGCAATCCAACCCAACTTCTACACCAGCTTCCTTATCAGTGAAACAACTTGGCCTCCCAGTTCTAACATTGATCCTACTATCACTTCTATTCCCATACATCAAAAACTATATTCGTGCAACCTCCAAAAAACCAACAAAAGCATATCTAAAAGTGTACCCAACCCCCAAACCAGCACAACAAGCAGACAACAAACATCGTAAACCAGGTTTCTGGACACCGGAACAATTCCAACCTCCTGCAACAACGCCATATCCTAACTGGTCAATCAAAGAAACCAGACCTGTGCCATACAGAGCATTCAAACACAAATATCATGTCACTATGGGTATCAGATCCATGGACTGGAACAGCTGGATTGAACTAGATAACGAATGGTTGAAGTATCATAATAGGAAGTTGGCCCGTGTTGAAGAGAAAGGTACCGAGGTGTACGGCACGTTGCCTGAAGCCTGGGATGGTGCTATTGAATTCTTGATGGAACTAAGACGCTATTTGCCTGATCGTTACCCAACTCTGTTTGAGAGAACTCCACAAGGTATTGCTAATAAAGTCACTGGTGAAAGCTACAAGTTTGTTGATTTGGAACCGGACCAGTTTAAGATGGATCCAATGTTGATCGCCAGTATGTTGACCCAGGATGATTTGGCTGTGTTGGTTGAGGATAAAGACACGGGTGATTATGTTTTGAAAGGTGGTGCTATTATGTTGGCTGGATTTTGGAGATTGAAAGATAAGTTGAATYTACCATTGTCTGCTATCCATACCACCGGTGACGTTCCTAAGTATAACTCGAAGTTGAAGTCAGGTATGGAGAAGTTCTTCACTAGATTGACTCCAGATAAGCCTGTTGTTAGAAACAACTATTTCTTGCAAACTGATGATGATCTAGCTTGGTCTTACTCCATTGGTGATGAAGATAATGAGAAAGTCGGTTGGTATACCGCTGATGCAGCCACTGATATTAACAAGATTTACTACAGATCAGAAAGACAAAGTGTTAGAAAGTTGCCAATTACCGGTGCCGTTGCTTTCACCATCAGAACGTATTTCTTGCCTGTTGTTGAAATGTGCAAAGAACCTTATGTTCCTAGAAGATTGCTTGATGGTATCTTGTCTTGGGATGAAGATGTTCAGGATTACAGAGGTTATACTAAGTTCAAGGATGCTTTGTTGCCTTATTTGGAGATGAAGGCTAAGGAACAAGAAACTTTGGGTTACACAGTTGATAATGAACCAAATAATTATCCAATGTGATTGAAATTTATGGTAACTGGTTTGCTTTTTGAGATGTCCTCTATATTATTATATTTATTTTCAGTTCTTGGTTTTAACGATATRCATATATATGGTTGCCTAGTTTTTAAAATTAGATTTATCTTTGACATGCATGTGCCATTGATTGGGGCATGCTGGCGCAACTATATATGGATTCTTAACTTTTATATTCAATTTTGAGATTACACGTCGCATATTAAATAATTCAAGAAGCTGCATGCATGGCCAATTTATGTATAAAACTTTTAGAATTTTAGATTGATAGTAAGCTATAGAAAAAATGAAAATGATATTTCAAGACAGAAAAAAAATTAATAAATTGGATTGCAACAGATACTTAAAACGGTGAAGTAAAGAGGTTGAAAAAAATGACAAATTTATATACTTTCGGAAAAGAGGCAATGCAAAAAGTGTGAAAAARGAGGAGAGGGAGAAAGGGGAGAGATTAAAAACAGTACTTTAAAAATATGATCAAAAAACTAAAGAGGAAGAAAAGAGAAGGTGAAAGAACCTTTAAAAATGTAAGTAGAAAAAAGTAAAAAGGAGCCCTTTCCGAAAAGTAAACAAGATCGAGGTAATAATCAGAGAACATGAAAAGTATGAATGCTAAAAGTGGTCATCAAGAGGGACAAAGAGGAGGGAAAGAAAAACTGAAGTTAAAAAAAACCTTGAAACGCAAAATGAAATGTATGAGGTAACTATATATAAGTGGTGTGTATTAACAAGATATGAGCAAAGAAATCTAACAAATTGAAAAAGAAAAAACAAAAAGGACAAAGAAAATCGAAAACAAATAAAACCAACAGAGAACAGAAATAAAAACGTACCAGAAATTATTAACCCATATTTCATGTATCCAAAGTTGAAACTCATGTGTTTGTTTGTGTGTATAATTGTATAATGTGACTTCTAAAAAATGAACAAAAAAAGAACTAACCCAAATGAAATAAACAATATATGCTGCAGTGTAAAAAAAATGTCATAAAGTGTATGTGTTTGTGTATGCTTGTAATGTGCAGGTGCTGAATATCAACTGATCTAATCCTTGTTCTGATAAAACTCGACATGCTTCTTGGCGTAATCCATGGCGGTATTGACTTGTTGATTGGTCAAACCGTGTCTAAATCTCAAATGTCTAGTTAAGGCATCACAACGGCTGAAAGTCTTATTACTCAAAAACTCACCTTCTTGAACAGAAGTCTTCAACTTCTTAGAATTGTGGGAGTTGGCAGTACTGGTGCTTGCGTTTTCAGAGGAGAAAGAACCGGCTCTGTAGTTAGCGTTAGCGACAATCTGGTTGTTGCACTCCATGTTGTTTCTTCTTCTCAAATCATCTTCACAGAACATACATCTGTAATAGAGTCTCTTGGAGGCATGAATAGTGTTCTGGTGTCTGACCAAATCATAAGGTCTAGAGAATTTTTTGTTACAAGGTTGACCAGTCTTTGGGTTAGTGATCATACAAATATGACTATCTTCACCAGAACCACAGTCTTCAACTTTTGTATTTGCATGATGAGTATGTTTTCTTCCAGATGGAGCAGGAGAAGGAGTACTATGAGCAGACGAATTATTAGCAGTAGAAGTAGCAGACAACTTTGGCTTGCGAAGAACGGGAGAAGAGACAACTTCTGGCTTTTTATCCCTTTGAGGGGTGTTTTTGAGCTCATTCTGTGAAGTCTTTAACTCTTGTGGTTGTTGGGACTGCTGGAATTGTTGTTGAGCTTGTTCACGGTCTGAACTGAACATGGATTCTCTTCTTTGTTCAAAAGCAGGGGTGTACAAATCATCCGAAGTATCAGACATCATATCAACGACATCTTCTTCGATATCACTATCATCAATCAGCAAGTTGTAGTCATGAGGCATATCCATGCTGATGCTTGGTCTCTCGTTCATTTGAGAATCATCAATTTGGAAACTGTTGACCAGTCTTGGATTGATAGTTTGAGGCACCGTTAAAGCGTAAATGGAGCTGTTACGGTTGTGAGTATTATGAACATTGGAATTCTTACCGCCTTCGATATTGGCCATAAAGTAATCATCATCAGCATCCGCTTCAGCACCAAAACTACTTTCAGAACTTAGGTCGTCCAAATCCATCTCCATRTCCTCTAACTTGTTTGGGGAATCATCATCGTCTTCTTCGTCATCTGAGAAGACCTCATCAACTTCGATATCAGGCTTGAAGATATTCAACTCGTTTGATTGTGGAAGTGGTTTTCCAGCACCTGCCAGCTCAAACTGGAGTAGTTCGGGCAAAAACTGTTGTTCATTCGTAGGATCATAGATCATGTAGTTATCCTGAGGGACAACCATCACATGACTACTGGTATCATCGTCAGCAAATGTAGATTCAGGAGTAGAAGTGCTGGTTTGTTTAGGGTCCAAAGAACCATTCTGTATGGTGTGAGGGGAATTGACATTATTACCAAATCTATCAAAGGAATTCATACTATCGCTTCTTCCATTATAAGCAGTAAAGGAATTATTTGGCTGCATGTAGTCAGGAAACACAGAATTGGTATATAGAGATGGATTAGCATAGGAGTTGTAGATATTGCGTGGTTCCTGTAAATTTTGAGGTTGTTGTTGCTGTTGGAGTTGTTGGGATTCTGGTACGAGAGRAGCTGGTTGCTGTTGTTGAGTTGCCATTTGATCARTAGTGAAGTGCTGGAGAGGGCGGAAGTCATCCATTTGAGGAGATGAGGCCAAGGWTATTGGAATAGAGGTCGGGAAGGAAGATGCAGGTGGAGCAGACACGGAATCTTGTGAACCGTTCAAATGAAGATATTGGGTCAAATCCATAGAGCCAGCAGTGGAATTGTTGTTGATTGACATAGACGCAGGAGTCTGGATCTGGTTTTGGGACTGGGAAGAGTTACGATTGGTTRCTTGATAAGCCTCTTGAGCACAAGAATGTGAGTTTGAATGAGAATGAGCGTGAGTTGATACGGTATATAGTTCGTCTTCCATGATGTCTGTCAGGGTACGCTTCAATGTTGAAAGCATGGGATTGATTATGTGTTTTGTTTGTTTTGTTTGTTTTGTTTGTTTTGTCTTCGTTGTGGTTTTGTTTGCTCAGCGAGCTAAAAAGTGCTGAGTAATGTAATGTTGAGTATGGTAAGTGGAGTGTTTTCAGTAGCTTTGATCTGTGAATTCAACACACCAGATAGAGTGAATGGTGTTATGTGGAGGGTGTAAAGGAAAAAAAGAGGGAGAAAGGGAGGAAGGGAGAAAGGGAGGAAGGGAGAAAGGGGAAACAGGACAAGAAGGAGGAAGAACAGTGTTGATGGACAGGGGAAAAAAGGGGAAAGAGGGTTTTTTATAAAAGTTGTTTGTTTACGTTCTGTTTCAGAAGTTACAACCATCGCACTGAGTTGGAGCCTGGCCGGCCTGCGGTCTAAGTGCACCAGGCTGGGGGGCCACAGCTTCACAGCTTCACAGCTTCACACTGACCACACCCGTAAAACCCGCGTAGAAATCCCTGCCCCAGGCCTCAACACCAGCTCGTGTGGGGCCCGTGGCCCGTCACCCGTCACCAGTACGAATACCGGGGCCGGCCCTCGAGTCTTGCAGCTCTAGAGAGAGAGCCCCCACTCCTCACTCCTCACTCCCTGCCTTCATGCCAGTCTTTAACTCCCCCAACTTTGCCCTATAAATCCTATTTCCATGGGTAATAGAAGTCATCTCCGAACATGGACATGGACATGGACATGTAAATGATGACAAATTTACTCAGGATTAACTTATCGGCACGTCTACCAAATCCAGCCTTTCTACAGTCCATTGCAATTAWCTCCCACCACGACATCGGGCAGGCAGTCCTACATGGGCCATGGGCCATGGCGGCCAGCTAGCAGCTGGGCCACACGTACGTTTGATACGATACCATACGATGGCAGAGAACCGAACTCGATGAGCTCACAAAATATTGGCTGATGAGTCAATAAGTCAATTTCAACAATCGATGCTATCTCCTAAACGTATTCCAACTTGCATACGTACATTGCATGAACACATAAACTCGAAAATTTTGGTAGACACTAGAATACAAAAGAAGATTTGGTTTTGTTAACACGTACACGTATACCGTGTTTGCAATGTTCAACCCTTTCTGTTGGCCTAGCAAACAGGCTCTAATTGAATCTCCAGCTACTTGACAGGAATTTGGTCTCTAGCTGGCCGTTGATTGATCTAGGTCTTTATYGATATTCATTCCTGTTCGAGATCAAAATTCTAGCTATAGTTAAGTCTTGTGATTCATCGTAACCCTCAAACTAAATTTCTAATTCTCATCAATCACATGAATTACATGCCACTCCGGTTCCGCCGTGTAATATTGTTGGGAATGTGCATGACGAAATCATTTAAATTAATTAAAACTGAATCACACAAAAATTAACTGGTCATGTCATGTTGAAATCAACTTGAAATAGAATGTGATTGATCCATTTGAAGCTGTGGCCGGCCGATAACACAAAAATGCACAGCCTTGAACCCTACTCCGGCCGATAACACATGTGAATGACGTGGTACGACAAGCTGTACGTATACGATGTTATCAACCAACCAGCCAGCTGCCAGCGGGCCACACTCGAAACAGAATTCTTTCTTAGTTTCACACCGAGTTCAACAAATCTGACTAGACACGTTTCACATTCAACATTAACATTAACAACTATTGATTATTAATACAGTACGTACGTTCGGATGAAGTGTAACCTCATTGTAACCTCATGGACCACGGCTCACATGAATGTGCTCATCGAAGTGCAATGTTGGGGATTCGGGATATTCGATGGGGATCTAGCGTATTCTATCACATTCCTTCCAGATGTGTTTTCTCAGCCACTAGGGCCCAGCCCAACAAGCCTCACGAGGCTCATTCCAATTGATTAGGTTCCGAATGTGGTAAATTGTGCGCATATGTCGCAGATGCGTCTTTATGAGCTGTCTCGCTTATAAACTCTTGTAAGTCTTACGTAATTGAATACGACCAAGATAAAAAATCTAAAATTAATTAATTTTTGCTTCGACGCGTCTACTTCTAGATCGACTCAAATCTTACAAAATGCGACGCGTCGAATTACTTTGCGTCGATCACGTTCAGCTTCCACAGGTTACGCAGCCCTGTTAAATGCTCTCTCCATCAGAATCAGTTAAGCAAAACGAAACGCGTAGCAGTAGCAGAAATCTATTCCAATGTTGGCAATTTCCAAACAGCAACACKACGGCAACTTCCAGCTATTCCAAGCAACAAAACTGCATCTAAAAGCAAGTTCTTTTCACAAACAACAGATTTGTTACTTTCATTTTCTAAAGGGATCACTGGAGTCGCAAAACGAAAAARAAAAAAAAAAAAAAACATCCTATCTCACCAGCCTTCATACCAACATCAACCAATTTGATTTTTCAAAGCCAAGTTCTATAAACCATAAGCATGCCAGCAAGATCCAAATCCAAATCAAAGTCGAAACATCAGTCTCCAGCTGACCATCAACCACATCCACATCAATTTCATCCAGCAGACAATCTGTCCAAATTGATTGATGAAGATGCCAGAGCACAACTTCAAAAGACACCACCTGTGCTATACATCGAACAAGATCAATACTTGCCTGAACTAACAACAATCAGAAATAACCATAAGTACACGTTCATAGTACAATGGCTGTACCTGCTGAAACATGTGATCAAATTACAAGATGCCTTCGAGGTTGGTAATTGGGAAGAGGAATTGGTTGGTATTGCTACTCCTGTTTTTTTCAATAATTTGAAAATCAAGTTGATTCAGTATTTGAATGGTTATAAAATGACTCCTGAATTGGTTCGTGTTGAGTTTASTGAGCAATTGAATAAGATTTTGGGTCGTCATCATGCTTCTCARTTTCAAAATGGTGTCGAAAAAGGTCAATTGGAAGAGTCTCAGGTGAATGAAGAAGAGGAAGATAATTATATCGATTATGAAAGTTTGGAGTTGAATGAACAACTGAATGTCATTTATGACTTGGTTCAACTTGCCAACCACAAGAGTATTGATAACCTTAGAAAGAATGTCGATAAGCATGAGAAACCACAAGAGGAAATGAAACTTGAGCCTGTGTTTGTCGTCGATAGTCCAAATGGGATCAGAGAAGAGTGGTTTGTTCCAGAAGATGGTCGTTTGTATTACAAGAAGACGCAGTTTCAAAAGATGGAGATACCGAAGAAGAGAAAAGAATGTAATGAGAAGATTCAAGACCCATTGGCTTATTTCCCTGACATTGATCCAGTGTTGCTTGAATGGTCCTGTTTGACTGTGGGAATTTACCAATTTGATGAATTTTTAGCTGATTTGAAGAAGAAAGCAGGAAAGAAGACAACTAGTCAAGAATACAAATTGTACAGCAAGCTAGCTCATGAATACGGTAAAGTGTTGGCCCAGGATATGAAGAAGAGAAAAGAGGCATTGGCAAGAAAGAGACAAATTGAAATGCAAGCACTTATGGCCAACAGAAAGAGATCATCTAGATTGGAAGCCAAAGAAAGACAAAGACAAGAAGAGGAAGAAAGAAGACAAGAGGAAGAGGAAAGACGCCGTGAACAAGCTGCTGAGTTACGTCTTGCAAAGAGACAAAAAATGAAGGAACAAATGTATCAAAATGCAACAGCCAGTTCAAGATCTCATTCACCTGCTCCAACCACCGGATCCAGAAAAAGATCAAGCAGAAGTGGTTCAGCTGCTCCTAACTCAGGTCACGAATCCAAGAAACAGAAAATTGAAGTTATTTCCCTGGATGATGATGAAACTTGGAACTTTGATTGTTCTTGTGGTGTCAAGAAAATGAATTTCGATGATGGGACAATGTTGATCGGTTGTGAAAGTTGTGATCGTTGGCAACATGCCTCTCATCAACCTGAAGAAATCCAGAAGTTGATCAATAATGAATCAAGTGGTTACAAATTTTGCTGTTCCTATTGTAGAGAGGCTAAGAACCAACAAAATCAAGAGCAACAACAACAACAACAACAACAACAACAACAACAACAACAACAACAACAACA
>BCIP01000019.1:76492-86539 GCA_001599995.1 Ambrosiozyma monospora
CAGATTCCATAGCCACACAATCTACGGATGTTGCCCCAAAGACAGAACCTTCTAATACAGCAGCATTGATTGCAATTGCACAAAATGCTGAATCCGTTTTAGAGAATGGTACACCTGCTCCAGTTCAAAATTCCAATGGCAAAACAGTTGCACCAGGTCAAAAATCAGCACCACAGGCTATCCCACAAGAACCAAAAGTTACAACACCTGAAGAACCTGTTCAAGAGACGGCTCATCAACAATAAATAACCCGGCCTAACTTTGTCAAAATGTTGTATTARAAAAAGACTGTATTTTTAGTTTTTCCAAATCCCCCGTTTTTCGTTTTTKTTAGCATATATACTCCTTAATTGAAATTAAATTAAAATAAAACCAGATTGGACATAGAATTATGACTACAGAATATAGAATTAATGTCAAATACAAAAGCTGGATTTCGCAATATACCAAGATGAAACAATTGAAGATAAAAGTRGAAAAAATTAAAAGAATAAAATCAGAAGAAATCAAAAATGTATCAAGAAATAAAGTACAAAAGAGTCAAAAAGGTACAACATATATTAATTAAAGAAAAGCAGAGAAAAAAAGAAAGCATAACTAATGATCCGTTGACGCCCGCTTGCCTAGCTATTGCTGAAATGGACACTCTAGACAGCGGGATCGGGTTTGCACAAACACAATACTACTTCAACCGACAAAGCATGAGTGGATCGGACTCCTGACTACCCTCCAACACCTGTTCAGCTTTGAAAGCTAATCTTATGACTCAGTAACATGAACTGAATCCGACTCCGAATTTGAATCAAACTCAGCACTGAGCCTGGACTTATCAATAGGCTTTAAGAAACGTCTCTTCTTTTTAGGACCAAAAGTACGAGTCACATACTCCTGAGGAAGAGTCCCCTCATCAAACCCAATTGAACTAGTAGCAAAATCAATCTTAACTTCAGGCTCATTCAACATTTCAAAATGAATGAAGTTCAGCCAATACTCTTCAAACTCAGAATCGCTCATGCTTGGACTCTTGGCATCTTTCAGCAAATCATGTAACTCATCCAATGATAGTTCTTCACCTTGTCTTCTATGYAATAACGACAGCGTGTACTGGGCCCAGTATTTCATCTTGTCTGATGCCAACGWGTCCCTGACACAGTATTCTTGATTTGGAACCAGGCCCAATAAACTTTTCCATGGTCTGGCTATTAGATAGTTTGGATCACATTTGATACGACTGTCGGGGTAACATGTGGCATGGTTAGGGCATGGTTCACATTCAAATTGGAATCGCTCATCAAGGTATGACTCAAATTTATGGACATATGGTTCCACTTGTGTTCCTTGAAGACTCTTTGGAAGTTTGGACCAGATATCTAGTTGCTGATTTTGTGGAGTGATGTTACAGTAACCGGCATTGAATTTGATTTCTCTTAGTGCCAAAATTGAACCTAATGATGTGGCAGTTAGTAAGAATAAAGATGCACGCTTGAGGAAATCAAATGTCTTGTGCTTGAAATCGTTGTTGTAATATAGGGAACCATCACTGTCACTGTCATCGACGACGTCATCATGGTACGAACTGTCATCTGTGGAGTAATCTTCAAGAATATGGTTCGTTTTGAGTTCAGACTCATCTTTTTCTTCAATTGTTTCATTTGATTGATCAAGTTGAGTGGAATTTGCAGTATATAATAATTCACTGCTATTCAGTAAAGAAACTGAATTGGAACTCTCATCACTGATAACAGAATAATACGTAGTCTCATCAAAGGAAATACTTTTTGAACCATTGGAGGGGACAGGCAATTTGGTATCTTGGGAAAACAATTTCTTATTAGGTCCAGTGTGTTTAAATCTATTCTCCGAGATGGCTTTCGAAGCAGAATCAACAGTTATCTTTTTCGCAGGAGAGGTGGTTTTGCTAGGTGTCTTGGYTCTMTGTGATGGAGTTGTTGTGTTGCTTTGCGCAAGAGTAGTTATTTTATTGGTGGAAGGTGGTGTACTTACCTGTTTCTTAACTTCTTTTGTTGGTGTTTTTTGTGAAGGTATCTGGACCAAATCTGCAGCTTTCGAATCACTTGTTTTCACTTTCCGTTGTAGCTGCTTGTTGGTAGCAGCTGAAGTTGGGCTAGATAGAACACCTTTGGTGGAAAATTCACGTTTATGTGGAGTAACAGTTTTTCTAGAAGTTCTTGATCTTATGTTTTTCGGAATAAGCTTAGTAGCACTTTTTGGTGTTGCGGCTGATGAAGACGAGGTAAATATTGTTGTTTTTTGTGCTTTATGATCAGCATCAACTTCAAATTCTGCAATTAATTTCTCTAAATCTTCTTCTTTTTTCAAATTTTTTGACTTCTGGGTACTCAATGTGGATTTCGGTCTCTTAGGAGTCAGGAACTCTTTGATAGGCGTACCTATTGGACTCAACCTTTCATCATCTGTTAAATCATTGTTTTGAGTGATTGAGTCAGCAGTAATTTCGAAATATTTGCTTGAGCTCCTATTGGGAGTTTGGGTTCTTTCTTGTCTTGGCGAGCTAAGTGGAAGCTCTATCTTTGTTATCGAATTGTGAACCGAAGATGTGGAGTCGTCAGCAGGGTCGGATTTCAAGCCTTTGTGACCTCTTGCCGCTGGCGGTGGGGAAGCGCTATCCATAGAATCATCAGACTTAACAGGCGTTCTTCTTCTTAGTTGTTTTTTCTTGCTTTTGGTAGAGGGTTCAGAGATGGCAGACCGCTTTAATGGAATGGATGATTTCTCGTGTTTTGGAGACAGAATAGGGGACAAGTTCACAACTTTGGAGGGCATGACTGGTGATAAATCCTGTTGAAACGAATTCACAGATGAGTGAACAGAAAAGTCAGCATCGCCAGAATCATCATTATCAACTTCTTCATCATTGTCACTAGTTGATAACACAATAGACACTTCCTCTTTCTTTGGTGRTGTTCTTCTTCTAGGGCGGGCGTTCCTGGTTGGTTTCACCTCCACAATCTCCACTTCRGAATGAGCTTTAAGAGCATCAGTAAATTCCTTCAATAACTTTTCTGAGTTTGCTCCGATATGTTCATCAAATAATGCAACTAATTCTTGTTTTTTGCCACTGGGATTGTATGGGATATTGTAATCTGCCAGGACAGACCTAAGTTGGGGGACGGTCAATGAGGAGGCCTTAAAACCTGGTTGGAGGTATTCTTCTTTGTCAACCATTTCAGTAATAAATAGGCAGTGATAGTTGATATTTCTGGTTTCTGGTTTATGATTGCAATTGGTTTGGTGTTTGATGTTGATTTAGGCACACAGGGTCGTGCTTGATGTTTTGGGTTTGTTTTGATTTTTTTGATCAGCAATACGAGTAGCTTTGCCACGTGCAGTAAGTCACGTGTGCTACCGTTTGCTAGGGACTTTGAGCCACGCACGACCTCCACCAATTTTTGAAAATTTTATTGAAATACGTACTGAATGGAACATGCAAATAGAAACTACGTTGGTGGGATGTGATCACTTTCATAGTCTTGCCACCCAAAGTTCTGAACCCCAACCAAGGCACCGTCTAACTGAAACAATGTCCAACCAACAGAACAACGATATCACTAATGGCATGCAAAATGTCAACTTGAATGCTCAAGGACAGAAGTTTGATCCAAACGCTGCTCAATCATTCGTGCCAAATTTCAATGCCCAACCATTTGTCCCTGGTCAACAACAACAATTTGGTCAGTATGGTCAGTACAACCAATATAACAATCAATATGGCCAACAACAACAGTACCAAAATAACCAATATGGTCAACAGCAAGGTGGTTACAGAAATAACTACAACAACAGAGGAGGTAGAGGTCGAGGGGGCTACAACAACTACAACAACAGAAACAATTACAACAACAATAATAACGGTGGTTATAATAATTACAATAATAATAACAGTTATGGAAACAACAACTACAACAACTATAACAACAATTATAACAAGGGTTATAATAACTACAACAACAACAACAATTCCCAGTACAATCAACAGTACAACCAACAAGATGATTCCTCTTCATCTTCTGAACAATCTTCTGGTTCCAAGCAAATGAGTTTGGAGGATTACAAGAAGCAACAACAGGACTCTTTGAACAAATTGAACACCAAGCCAAAGAAAACTTTGAAATTGAGCTTGAATTCATCCACTGTTAAGACAAATGCTCCAAAGAAGACCATCGAAAAGAAAGAGGCTCCAAAAAAGGCTGAACCAGCTGCCGAAAAGGAGGAACCAAAGAAGGATTCATCAGAAACCCCTGCATCTGCATCAAGCACTGCTCCAGAAGTGAAGAAGGACGCCACTCCAGTTAAGAAGGATACACCAGCCGCTAAGAAAGAGGCACCAGCTGCTAAAAAGGACACGTCCTCCAAGAAAGATGCCGCTGCCACCTCTGCTTCTAACGCCGATTTGATTGCTAAGGAGCAAGCTGATTTGATTGATCCAAGTGTTGTCAATGATATGTTTGGTGGTAAGGACCATATGTCTGTCATTTTCATGGGTCACGTTGATGCTGGTAAATCTACCATGGGTGGTAACATTTTATACTTGACTGGTGCTGTTGACAAGCGTACTGTCGAGAAATATGAAAGAGAAGCTAAGGATGCTGGTAGACAAGGTTGGTATTTGTCTTGGATTATGGATACCAATAAGGAAGAAAGAAATGATGGTAAGACCATTGAAGTTGGTAAGTCTTACTTCGAAACTGATAAGAGACGTTACACCATTTTGGATGCACCAGGTCACAAGTTGTATATCTCTGAAATGATCGGTGGTGCTTCTCAGGCTGATGTTGGTATCTTAGTCATTTCCGCCAGAAAGGGTGAATACGAAGCTGGTTTCGAAAGAGGTGGTCAATCTAGAGAACACGCTATGTTAGCTAAGACTCAAGGTGTAAATAAGTTAGTTGTTGTCATCAACAAGATGGATGACCCTACTGTCGCCTGGTCCAAGGAAAGATATGATGAATGTACTGGTAAGTTAACACAATACTTGAAGGCCATTGGCTTCCAAAA
Organism: Ambrosiozyma monospora; assembly: GCA_001599995.1. Taxonomy (NCBI): domain Eukaryota; kingdom Fungi; phylum Ascomycota; class Pichiomycetes; order Pichiales; family Pichiaceae; genus Ambrosiozyma; species Ambrosiozyma monospora. The sequence continues at coordinate 81,530 of BCIP01000019.1, forward strand.
GAATGATTTCATCTTCATGCCAGTCTCTGGTTACACTGGTGCCGGTTTGAAGGATAGAGTCAATAAGAAGGAGTGCCCATGGTACGATGGACCTTCCATGTTAGAGTACTTGGATAATATGCCTTTGGCTGACAGAAAGATTAATGATCCATTCATGCTCCCTATCTCTGGTAAGATGAAGGACCTGGGTACCGTTGTTGAAGGTAAGATTGCTTCCGGTCACATCAAGAAGGGACACCAGTTGTTACTCATGCCAAACAGAACTGCTGTTGAAGTTTTGACCATTTACAATGAAACCGAAGCTGAAGCTGATACTGCTTTCTGTGGTGAACAAGTTAGATTGAAGATCAAGGGTGTTGAAGAAGAAGATATCTCAGTTGGTTATGTGCTTTCCTCATTCACTCACCCTGTGAAGACTGTTACCAAATTTGAAGCTCAAATTGCCATTGTTGAATTGAAATCCATTTTGTCATCTGGTTTTTCATGTGTTATGCATGTCCATACTGCCATTGAAGAAGTCACATTTACTGCTTTGTTGCATAAGTTAGAGAAGGGTACCAACAGAAAATCCAAGAAAGCTCCAGCCTTCGCCAAACAAGGTATGAAGATTATTGCTGTTTTGGAAACCACCGAACCTGTTTGTATTGAAACTTACGATGACTACCAACAACTGGGTAGATTCACCTTGAGAGATCAAGGTCAAACCATTGCCATTGGTAAGGTTACTAAGTTGTTGTAAGTTAGTTGCTTCGAGTAGTTTACTTGCGTTTTTCCATGTTCTCATTTATACTGACTTTTGATTCTTTCATTTTCTTGTGTTTTTACGTGCTTATATTTTTTCTTTTCGGTTTTTTTCTTTCTCGTTTTGTGTTTTGATTTGTTTCTCTGTCTTTTTTTGTTCTCATTTTGAAAATACCGTTTGCATATATAAATGAATGATTCGTATCATGTTCTTATAACAAGATCATACAACATATTGTATAACTCTGACTGAATTGTAGATTGCTAGCTTAGCCTAGCTAGATCGCTAGGCATGCATAGCTTAGTGAGATTAATATATTTAACTCATGTATAGATATGCTCAAACACCGTTATTCGCAAATGGATGCCCATTGAGCTAGCAAAAATATACTACTAAAATACAATTAACACTTACTTATAATGTAAACATTAATTTTCGATGAATAATAATAAATAAATAATGAGTAGATATAATGATGGTAGAATGAATACAAACGAATAAATAAACTATTTCAGCTAGCCACTACTAGTCACGAGAGAAAATAGAGTCAAAAAGCTAGGTTTATATTAACAACACTAACCCTTCATGTTCAACAAATCCAAACTGTTCTTTGGAGTGTGAACAAATTCTCTTAACTTGTCAATCTCTTCTCTACCRTAGACAGTTCTATTCTGGGCTTGTGAAGAGGCAACAATATGTGGTTTAGCATACTTGTATAAATAATCAGCTAGTTCATCTGGAACCATACCTAAATCCTTATAAGTCAATGCGGATTGATCCACAACTTGGTCAATCTTACTTCTAGTGTAAGAGTCTGTAGTTAAAGCAAGTTGAGATGAGTTGAACTTCTCATTGACCCAACACCACAACTTAGCACCGAATTCCGGCAATGGAAAGTCATAACCGATAGCAGCAGGGAAGAAACCATACATACCAATATGCGTAATGTACTTCAACATTTCTCTTAATTCAGCTTTACTGTATTTTTCTGGACCGTACAATTCATATGTTTTACCGGCAGTTGAGTCATCATAACCAATCTTTTCCAAAGCTTGAGCAACTTGAAGAGCATGAGTTGGGTACACTGATTGTTTAAGCAAAATGTTTCCACCTGGTTTGGTCAATGTGAACAATTCATTCAAAAACGGAGAGTTACGGTAGTACATTGGAGCAGGTCTCACAATTGTGGAATCTGGAATGATATCTCTAACAACTTCTTCAGCAATACCTTTGGTAGCAAAAAAGACAGACTTGGACTTTGGATCAGCATTGTAAGAAGAAACTTGAATGAATCTAGGAACACCATACTTCTTAGCGGCTTCGGCTATTCTTCTTGAACCTTCAATGTTGGCATCTGCCATTGAGAAATTCTTGGTATTTTGTTCAGAACCCAACAGGTTGAAAACAATGTCAGAGCACTTAAGTGAGTTTTCAATAGACTCTAGATTTCTGATATCAAATTCTTGGAAATTGATCACACCTAAATCACCATTGACTTTGAGTTGTCTTTTGACATATTCATTTCTGTAAGGGACAACTGTGGTAGTACCATGTTTACCTAACTTGGAAACCAATAGTTTACCCAAGAAACCAGTACCACCAAACACAGTGGCAGTAAATCCAGTTTTGGAATGTCTACCACCTGGACCAGCAGTGATTCTGGTTTCACCATTCTTCAAGATGTGRATGTCAGAGGATAATGGGAATCTATGGACTGATCTAGCTTGAACTAGACAGCTCACCAATGGTTTTGTGGATCTCTTGGAAGCTGATAACATTTGTGATGTTTTTCTTAGACCTCCTGGTAGATGACTTGGGGCTTAAGTTTGATTGTACACGAGCTTGTCAGTATTTGATGTTCATTTGATGGTGAAGTACATGTTTCCCTTGTTGGTAAAAGAGGGGAAGCGTTTCCAGGCTGTGCTGGTACCTCGGGGGTTTATTGGCACGCGCACAAAAATGACAGCTATTTCAGACGATGAGAATCTTGTTACTTGTTACTTCAGCTGATGCAAATGGCGCTTTTACAGCGGAATATAATTAAACAAATAAAACTTATAAGGAACGAAAAGATAGAGTAAAACAAGCTAAACAAATGACATGATTACGGAAAAAAATGAGGGAAACGAACAAAGAAAGGTAAATGGGAAAACGCACGTAAAATAGTGAAAAAAAAAAAAAATACATAAAAAAGGAAAACATTAGATCATTGCAAAACACTCAATTATTTTCYAGAAACTCATTCAATGTGTTCAAGCTCTTTCCAGCATAGTATCTAACATCAACATCTTCATCGTTTAGCAATTTCTCTAATGATGGCTTTATACTTCTAACAACCAAACTCTTCTCATTGCTTGTTGGGTCAGTCAACAATTTTTCTGAAATGGATAGTAATGACTTTGCAACATTGAATCTGATGTTTGGCACTTGGTCGGTCTTCAAGGAATCAATGAATGGGAACACTTCTGTTGCTATAGCATGTGGCGATAGAACAGAAATCAACTTATCAAATGCGAATAAACAAGTGATTCTGCATATAAAGTTATCAAATTCCTTACTTTGCTTCTTGGCCAATAATCTCTTGATCAATTCCACTTTACACCACTCTTCACCAAAGAACTTAGTTAGTTTTTGTAAATTCAAAACAGCAGCTTCTCTAATAGAGTACACTGGATCCCATAACCATTCCATACACAATTGTCCTAAAGCCTCATCGAAGAAAGCAACACCTAGCTGTTCTGCTAACAAAGGAATTTGTTCAATGATGGCCAATCTAACTCTCCAAAGTTTATCGTTGGCTAGAGCTGTAATAGCTGGAAGTAAAGATTCTGAAAGAAGTTGAATACCGATAACTTCATTGACTTGTTGCAAGTTAGAAATAATGTTCAATCTAACTTCACTGAATTCATCCTTCAACATTTCCACAAAGACAGGTAACAAATATTCAATGGTGGCTTCCTTACCCAAAATCGGAGCTAGACCAGTAACTTCACTGGCCAATGCAGATCTCACTGCTTCAGACTCATCCATACTCAACTGTGAAACGACTGGCACAATTTCATTAAGAACAAGACTTGAATCAGCCCTGTTAACGGCTTTACAGAAACCAGGTAACTGTTTGGAAATAGCCTTTCTGACTTCAGCTTCGTTATCCTTCATCAAAGAAATCAAGTTTGGAACCAGCTTCAATGTGTATTGATCGTCATCAAAATTGATGACCAATTGTTCGAATCTGTCGGCAACCATGTATCTAACTCTCCAACTCATATCATCGATCAAACTAATCAAACTAGCAAATAATTCTTCTGTGTATTGTTTTTCGTTAATCTTCTTCAAAAACTTCAAAATAGCGATCAAAACATCAACACTCAAAAATTTCACTGAGTCTTGRTTATCCTTAACCAAAGAGTTGAACATCAAAGTGATCAAATCCCAGTGGAATTCGCCCACAGTACTTGGTGTGCTGAAATTCTCAGCCAATAAATCAATCAAGCCAGGTAAATGACTGGCGGCAGATTTTCTAACCATTGGTGAGTCATCTTGAATCAATTCTGAGAACAGTTTAATCAAATCTAATCTTAAATCAGGGGAAACTCTAATGATAATAGATTTGAAAAGACCAGCGGCAGCAATATGCAAACTGAACCATTTCTCTTTGGCCAATCTGCTGATAAGCGGAATAAATTCATGGACAATTTGCTCATCACTCAGGGACTCACTTATGAAGTTCAACGAGTCAACAGCCTTCTCTCTAACAATTGGCTCTTCACAAGCAGTAATCTTTTCCAAAATTGGAATCAATAAAGTGGCATATTGAGGACCACCAACATAAGGCACAAACTTACCTAGCTCTTCAGCAGCAATGGCAACGACCTCATCTTCATCGTCTGGCACAACATTGTCCAAGAAAGGCAACAACTCTTCTCTGGTTCTCTCAGGGCCCAATGCGATTGCAATGGTATCCAATCTTTTCATGGCTTGCACTCTGGAAGCCACGTCATCATGCCTGAGTTCATCCATTAATAGAGCAATTGGATAAAGCTCTTCAACTGTGTTGTTTGGTGGGGCGGCAACTGCAGACATTGTATTGATTGTTGAATCAAGGCGTGTGTGGTGGTGTTTGGGGTATATTTTGTGTTGTAAGTTGTATTTGAAGGATTATTTGGAACAGTAAATGCAGCTTGACAGAAAATACTTATGATTCAAATTCTGTGAAGGTGTAAAGGTAAAAAAAGATAACCGTAAGCTGTGAAGTGTAATGTCGTTTG